>NW_019091413.1:512115-554631 GCF_001949145.1 Acanthaster planci
GCATTAATTAACAGACTTGGTATTCAAGATCTGGTTGAAAGTTCCCTCAACTTACTCAGATGGCACCAATTGTTGCAGATCTGACTGGACTGTGTGGTATTGAACCTTTTTACGGGTTACAGTTTCTATTTTGCTTGAACTGATCAGAGCTGACATAAATTCTTTATGGTTAGACATCTCACTCCTGACTGTTGTCACTGACACTAATATGGATGCAATGAACATTTGTAATAGAAGTATGGAGAACCTTTACAGATATGAGCCTGCGTAAATTTCAAATGAAACCCGTACATGTATTTCACTGCTGTTAAGCAGACCTTGGCAGACCTCAGTAACTTATTTTACTTTGCATCACCATGAATTTACAAAAATTGAGCCAAGACAGGTCAATGATTGCTGTCCCTATGTTATAGCTCAGTGCAACTCATGGAAGACGTGGTGACAAGTCGTTAGATAGTTATGTTTTGTCTGTAAACTCCAGTCGAAATCCACCAGCATGGCTGTGGTGAGGATTTGTATCATAATTGACCGAGTTTAGACCTTTTCGATCATCTGCAGGTTTGGGCCAAGGCAACCTATGGCCCCATGCAAGGATAGAAATACACATTTACTGCAGTGATATTGCACATGGAGAATAAAGCCAAACTATTAACCGACTTGGCACCTATTTGCAGGATGTGATTGGGGACATAATAGCTTGGAATTTTGTGTTCATTTCCTGATTAACAATTTCAAAATCTGTAACCTCGTTGCAGACGGTCTCTAGCAGAAAAGTTCAGTTCTCACTGACCATCCGTACTTCTGTTAACTTCTATCTTCTTAACTGGTAGTAGTTTTTATTGTAAAAATGTGCGTAATTGCTGTTTAGGTCTGCATGACTACACATGCATCGTGGAATTACGCACCCAGCGCAGTGTGATATGGGGACAACAGTTTAAAAATGTCCACTGTAGCAAGACACAAAAAGGTATGAATAATTCAATCAACCTTCTTTTAAAATTTAAGAAACTATGTGTATATGTCAGGCAAAGGACAGATTCAACTGAAAATCTTGAAGTTTTGGAAATGTTGCATTTTGACTTTTTTTGGGGGGGAGGTGTGTGTGTTTACTTGAAAAAGCCTGTTTTCTCCATTTTTGGCAGAGGAAAGATTTGCCCGGTTGGTGCCCATAAGGCCAGATGTCATCAGCGACCATTCATATGCATCAAAAAAGATGCAGTTGCCATGGAAATCTGATTTATTCAAAGGCATAGTACAGGTAAATAGTGATCAAACAGTGGAAGGGTTTGAATTTACATCCAGTCCTCTCAAAAAATCCCTCAAAAATGGAGATAAAGAAGTGAGCGATGGATGAGAAAAAGATAACTCAGTCTTGTAAGTTTTGCAGCATTTGGAATAGTGGCACTTGGTTGAGTGGAAGTTTGTTGCATAGAAAACTTTTTTTTTTCAAAAACATATGGGTAACTGTCTTCCAGTAGGAATTTAATTTACATAGGATAAAATTTCTGAATATCCTCGATTGAACATTATTTCTTTCCTGTGTGGGAAAAAATAATTTCTGTGACTTTCTGTGCTCAACTACACTTTACTGTTTTGCATTCAAATGCCAAACTCTGACTTGATAGCCATATTTTCACTTACTCTCTCTTAACTACAAAGTAGAACGGGAAATCTTCAGGTATTAGGGTTTCAATTTCAACCATTTTAGTAAAAAGCTGTTTAAACCCTTTGATATGTATTCCATTATTCCCCCCTTTGTAATTCCAGGATTTCTGCATCCTGGATGTGACCATGCATGATGAATTTCTAAAGCCATTTTGGTGCATCAGGTGAGGAAGGCCATTTCTTATGGAGTGTTTTGTAACTGACACAATCCTAGTCTCATAAATTGCTCGCAAAGGGACGGGCCCAGTCCCAAAAAATTAAATCAGACAAAATGTTGTCTAATCAAAAACTAGACACTTCTGAGAAAGACACTTCATGAGTTGGGATGACTGTTAATTTGTCTTCCAAATGTCTTCGTTTTCAGTTGCCCAGTGACTGTTGAAAAGACGCATGATTCAGTAGGTAAGTGATGAACACTTTTGTTGATTACACATCAAATTGCAAACTTTTCCAGAAATGGCTCTGAATTATCATGCTATGAAGCATTTTCAAACCACATTATCAAACAGAAAGCAATAAAATGTGTGATACTAATTTGAATTGTATTATCTTGAAAACGAAAAAGACAAGCCAAAAGAAATGTAAACATTTGCTAAAGTTTCTGTAAGAACTAATTGTAGGTGTCTATTTGGTATCTGTGATTTTATGTGCTTGGCTTTTTGCATTCCAAAGATCATTCAGATTTTTGTTTTGTCTTCTTAGAGCTGAAAGTTGAAAATCTCACATGCTTATTGTCAAACATGCCTATTAAAAGCTCAGTGATAATAAACAATGGTTCACTAACTGTTCCTTGTATTCTGCTCTCTTTATTTGCAGTAAATTACAACTATGACGGTGACCCATATGTAATTACTCACAGCGGAGACAAAGGCTCTGTAAACCTGTACTCAATATGGGTGGGTCTAGAATTTTTTCCCAGCTCATGGAAATGATTTTCAAAAATCCTGGTGTGGCTTTTCCCTCCAAATGTAGTTACCCTACGAGTCTGTGCATGGTCATCTGTGTCTCTGACTTGCCTGAAAAGCATGTGATTTCCTGTGTCGTTTCCTCTAATGATCAGCTTCAAATATCCAACTTCGTTTTAGTAGTTTTTCACTTGTAATGGTGTATATAAAGTAGGTCTAACATTTTTACCTAATTTAATAGGATTTCTGATTTTCTCCATTCCTCCACCATTATTTCCTCTATTGTCAACATTCTGTACCGTAGTTATTGTACTTGTGGGGAGTCTGCAGAAAATATTTTCCTATTTTTCCCTTTAGAGTCAAATATGTCTGATAAAGATGACAGTATAACTAATTGCACATCCTTTGTACTAAAAGTGCAGCAACATGTGTTTTGTGGCAGATCTAGGCTTCATTGAATGACCAGAAAGGGAGCCCAAATTTGGAGAAATTTTGAAAACATCTGACTTTTTCAGGCTCATTTTTACAGATATCTTAGATGCGTATTAAAACACTTTAAATGTTCAAACATAGAACATATGTCATGACGCTGCATTGCAATTCCCTAAAACTCTGACACATGAATGTAGGCCACATTCATATTGCTACTTTTAGCTGTGTTTACTGAACTGAATAAGTTGCTATTCTATCACTCTGGTCTACTGCACAGGATCAGTGCTTGCTACTTTTTAATTAAGATCACTGGATATTTGAAAATATACGTGCATGTACCTAGGCCTTGTTAATGAGACTAGCTACCTGTGCTTTTACCTCCCTTACAGGATCACAGCAAAGAGCAGTATGTCATCACTGGAGTCATCTTGGATGTATCGCTGGACGCAATCAATGCCTGGTTCTCCACCAACTACTGACAAGTAGAGACTGACCATTCTCAAGACCAAAGTCAACTCAGGCCAACCTGATAGAATATGCAGACTTTTTTGTTTTGGCTGAGAAGGGGGAGTTTGGGTTGTGTCTGTGAGGTCACTCAACCTTCTTAAGACTAGGGCTCCAATGCAAACGTGTCAGGATATTTCGTTTCCTAGCAACAGGTTACTGTGACAAACATCATTGGTTGACACGTTACACCTTGTACAATTAGTGTACATGAACCAAGGAAAGTGGGTAGACTGTTCCCAGTCCTTCATTTTCATTGTAAAGTTAAGTCACTATGTAGGCAGGAACCAGGCAGTCAGCCCTTGCTTTCTGTTGTTTGCTGTTGAGGCAGTACATGTGCACAGAGCCCAAAGATCGTCAAGTGGCATCACAAGCAATACCGATGTAAGTACAAGCAAAGCAATAAAAAAACTCCTGAAAACAAAGTTTCTTATTCAATGTTTATTCTCAAATCAGACTTTTTAATGTAAAGTCTCTGTAATTTGAAAAGACTTCTAGATACTTCTAACTATTTATATTCTAAAAACCTTGTGGTACATTGGTGCCTTTTGCCTTAGAATTTTATCACAATATTCACAGTATACAAATACCAATTGCTTTACCAAATGTTATAATCAAAATGAGAAGGCAATAAATTAAAGTAGCGCTACAGTAACTTTAGCACCAGTCTTAGCTATTGGTACAATTAACATTAAACTATTATCCCAAGTATGTTACAGATCTATTCTGTGGTATTACAGATTCAAAAGTATTTTCATATACATGTACATATTCTCCTGACTATATAAATGCTAAATTATTTTGATTCTGCATTTTATCCTCTTTTTTAAAGTATATATTCGAGCACATCTGAACAGTTCATTTTTAGGTTCATTATCGACAGAAACTGATTTTAAAGACCATGTTAGGATATACCAGAATTACGGGCATGAGTCTTCCCTGTTAGGAGCCCATTGAACAGTAGTAGTACATGTTGGCTCACCACTGAATGGTAATAGTGCATATTGGCTCACCCCTAAGCAGTAATAGTGCATGTTTGCTCACAATTGAATGGTAATACATGTAGTACATGTTAGTTTACCACTGAACAGTTAAAGCATGTTAGTTCACTATGTCCTGCAAACTCTTCCAGCTTCCTGCGTCCTTGGCAGTGGAAGGCAGCCATAAATGATGAGGTGATGTTGACAAAAACTTCCTTCCATTTCCTCTAACAGGAAAGTCCCGGCAGTCACAGGAGCCTGTTAGTTGCTATATCTGCTATTGGACTTCTCTGCGGAAGTCAAGAGTAATGTTTGTATGAGCTTGTTCATTTGTTCTTGCAGCTTTCCAACAGCTGAGTGACCAAATGAGGATTTTGAAAGCTTACAGGAATGTGCACTGTTGTTTTTGAGCATAGCAATGTTATAGTTCAGTCCATCACAGGTCATTCAGATAAGCCAAGTCAAAAGGTATTCATATTAACTGTGACAAGTAGCATTATTCCATCATGGTTTGTACTTATGACTGGTCTTGTGAAAGGACTTATGACTTGACCCCTGAAGTGACTTGTGAAGGACTTGTGATGAACTGGAGCCTAGTCTTGTGCAAAGTCATCATGAAGACGAGCTGCAGCACCTGTTCTTGGATGTCTTCTCATCAGTAGATGCCTCACTGTCCTGCCCAGAGGTGTTCAGGATCCGCATCCCAACGGCTTGAAATTCTAGTTCTGGGGTTTTTGTAAGTGCTCTTGCTAGAAGTGAGAATGTCGTACAGAAAACTTGAATTGCACCATTACATTTAGATGTGAGTAAAGTTAATATGGAAAGTCAGATCACAGAAATAATGAACTCACATTATGAGCTAGATGGATGTCTTAAAGTCTGTTTGTAATAAAATTTGTAATAACTTGTGACTCAGTTTATACTCGACGGGCAGGATCCAGGAATTGTTTGGGGGGTGGTCAAACTCGTCAGATTTTCTTTATGTCAGATTATTGTGGACACATAGGTAGTCCATTACGTTGTTACTGATGTACAAATAATAACCATCACAGGATGTTATTATTGGATTAGTTGTTATTAATACAAATAGGTCATTTGGGAGACACTTTGTTGTAAATTTTTCGACCTTAAGGAGACATCGGTCATTAGGGAGACATTTCAATGTCTCCCTAATGCCCCAGTTACCAGAAGGAGGCCGAATTTTACCATCCAAATTTTGAGAGATAATAGATTAGGGTCTAAAATGAAACCTGCAAAGTTTGGTTAAGAACGGATTAGGGAATATTGAATTCTGGGACAGTAAAGTTGGAAACAATTGTGCACGTTCTTATGGGAATGTCTCCCTAATGACCCATTTTCGGTGAACAGTATTACTATAATTGTTATTTTTAATTCTTTTTTAATTTTGTTATGTTTGAGCAAGAGGGTTGAAACCTCCTCCCCCCCTCATGAATCCACCTCCATTTCATTCCTTGCAGCTGTAAACTTGATACCTATAAGATAAGGTTGATTTTTGTTGGAGTTAATTTCAAGGCTACTACCTATTGTACAATTTGTACAAAATGAAAACAGAAGTTGATAAAGATGAGGAATTTTACAAATGTAAATGCTGTGTGGTCGTGTTGACTCTATTCACAGAAATGTCCAATTCTGATAAGTTTGGTTTAATAACACTCGCAGCTACAACTTACACTACCCCTTTAAATAAAAGCAAGAGTGTATATTCAACTGCCCTGACCTTTGTTACATGCTGCCTCTTAAGCGGATATAAATGTCATGCTATCAACTGCAGAGATCATAGATGTCGTATTGGGCGGCAGTGAGATACGCTGGTACCATATAAACTTAATCGTCATGTTAGGAGAAAGCAGGCAAGTGCGATAAAGTTTGCTAGTTGTGAAATTAATGCACCCACCACATTGTCATATTGTGGTTTTGTTTCTGTTTTGCGTGGTGTTTGTTGGTGCGGATTTGGTTTCTTTTTTGTGTCCGTTAGCTTTCGTTTTGATTCATTGCTTACTCCTATCACATATAGCCTATTGGAAAAGAATGTAACAAACAGTTGTCGCTGTGTGATTTGATGGTACTTTGTGCATGTAAGTAATTTGGCTAATCTGTCATGAATTGACGTGTTTTTATACTGACACATATTTACACATCTCTTACAAGGATGGGATATAAACCACAAGATAGGTCGCGATATCTACATCCTATTTGGTGTGCTTTACAGGTGACATTCTTTTCTCGCTAAGAATAGTATATTTTGTCTGATTCAGATACTTCCCGTCCGGTTTTTTTTAGTCGGAGCACCCCTTTGCCTTTACCATGTTGTGTTATTTTTGGGACTTGATCATTTAATCTTGGAATATCACCTCGTGCCTTTATTACTGAATCGTGTAGGCTCCTACTTTTTGTATACACAGTCAAGCCTCATAAAAAAAAGAGCACAGTTAATACAAGATTCCTGTTATAACAAGGAAATTATTAGGTTCCAATTCTTTGTTTTGTATCGTTTGTTATTCCAGATAATACAAGGGTTATAAAAGGTAATTAGTTTAGTCCAAAAGACCTCTTATTAATGAAATTCGACTGTATGTGTAATCCTCACCTAGTTCCTCGAAGAATTCATTGACATTTTTGCCGGTCTTGGCGCTAACCTCCATGAAGATTGCGTTGTGTTTTTGTGCAAACGTACTGCCCTCCTCTTCTGTGACTTGTCGCTTATCGTCGTCTATATCGCTCTTGTTCCCAATCACAGCTAGGGCAGCATTCTCCGGCGCGCCTCGTTGTGCCGACCGGACCCAATACTTGTCCAGAACTTGGAAAGAATGCTAGGGTAAAGAAACGTGCGTAACACGTGGTGCACGACAAATGTTGACCTCGGCTTTCTATCTGATAGAATTGATTGATGTATTTGATATTAAAATCGGCGATAAATGGGCGTGAGCGCTTACCGAGTTAGTGATGTCGTATACTAAGACCATGGCGCTTGCTCGTCTGAAAAATCCCCGTGCAAGAGACCGATACTGTCGGGGAAGGGAAAAAAAAGACAGAAAACAGTGTACAGACATCTCTCGTTTGCAATGTGCTTACAGCTCGCGATGCGCGGAGGGATATTGAGTGAAGTGACAAAATGCAGCGCGAAGCAGTGATTCCACGACTGAGAAACTCTCATCACGTTACCACCGTTAGGTTAGTGTGTGATCTTTCTTCTGCATAATACTATTGCTCCGTAATTGAGAAATATGAACGTTTCACATTAGTGCGCCTCCAAGATTCTGCAACGCGTTATCAATCACAGTGCGAGAAATCTGTCGACCCAATGCACATATGGAAAGGGTCGACAGATTTCCTGGACTGTGACTGGTTAACGTGTTGCAAACTGGAGGCGCACCATTATGAATTGCCCGTATTGCAAGTGTTTCGCATTGTCCAAACCAGCGCAGGAACGCATCGTCGGACGTCGATTGTCGGCCGTTACATTTTGTGCACGTTCATGTTTTCGTTTAGTCTGCTGAAAGGTGGTTTGGTTGTCGGAATAGCTTATTATGTGTAACTCAATTAAGTCTGAGGATGACGTAGAAGTTTTTTTTGGTCTCTTTCCTTGTGCCGTTGTTTGTTTATTGTTTTGTTACTGTCGTCTTTGTTGTAGCAGTAATTCAATTTTTTTTTTAGTTTAATTGGGCAAAATTTACCCGCTCCTGTCCAGCCGTGTCCCACACGTTGAACTGGTGTTCAATTTCATCAACCTGAAGCGTCTTTTCCATGAAAGCATACCTGTGGAAACAATGAGACACAAGCCACCTCGTTAGCTTTGTATGACCAAGACAGAAGGCACTATTTCCACAGTCTTCTGTGATCACGCTGATGCAGCAAAGCAAACAAGTGGATTAAATGCGGTAAAAAAGCCTCTAGATTTATTTACATGTGTTCAAGTCTAACGATGTCTTTAATACAAACCAAACCAACCTTTGCATTTCTGTGCCCTATTTTCAAACAGTATGTTAACGATACCCTATCAAAACTTCTTTTTTTATTATTAAAAATCTCTTCTACCCATGCACCTTATGTTTAGCCATTTGGCAGTGTGAATTACTGGGTAGAAGTCAAAACAGTCGGATTATTTCAGATGCCGAAGTTTCTTCTGCTTTCATTCTTACCCAATTGTTGGAATAGTTCCGGTAAATCTATCTTGATGGAACCTGACTGCAACGCATGTCTTCCCTACTCCAGTATCCTGTAATAATCAACATAATATTAGAGTACTGTAAATCCAAACTCAAAAGTGACCTTTATCTGAAAATCGTTTTGTCGTAAGTCACATTGGTCATATGTAGAAGAGAGCGTGTCTCAGCAAAATGACACTTTTTATTTCTTTCTGAGAGTTTTGTCATAATTTTCAAAGAGGAAAATGAGAGCAAAATTCAACTTTCGCGCCGAGAGGATTGTTTGTGTGCGTTAACGCGAAATGATAAAAAAATGTGAGAACACAACTGTTCTGTTGGATGTAATTTTAAAAACTCAAGCCTTTGAACAGATCGAATGTATTATTCATTAAGTTTATGTTTGTTTATCTCATTAATTTTGTTTGAATGTGACTCATGACAGCTGATGTATATGCACGTGTTCTGGAAAATTACATTTAAGAAGTGAGAGGGAAAATGTGACCCATTCCTACGAAATGAGTTACGAGTTTATGCATTTGATCTTAGTTTGCAAGAGCAAACAGCGTTATTTTTTTTTAAAGAATCACTCAGTTTTGCATGTTAAGAAAAATGGACTACGGTGCATGAAAAATGTTCAGGGTTTATGAAGCAAGATTTTTTGAAATCTCTTTTAACCCAAGATGGGCTCTGGCGACTCGTTTCATAGGTTGAGTCACAAAATGTCAAAACGTCATACTGCATTGTATGTGCTGCCTCGGAAGGAAAGGTGTTTGTGCGTGTGTGCTCTATCGTGGAAGGTAATTGTGTCCAGTACATGCGGAAATTCTGCCCGATTAATATGTGAATTCTAAATGAAAACCAAAATTTGATCGCGTTCTCATCGTGTCATTCTTGCAATGTGACAGCTGCTATCAATAGTGAATACATACCGCCGTTACTCATGTTTAAGAGAAGTTTCGATGTACCAGTACAATGAGACGAAACAGGAAAATCAATTAGATGTATAACATAGGCCTACATGATCACTTACCCCAACAAGACAAACCTTCCACGTATACTTCGTCGCCATGTTTAGCACTCACACCAGACCCAGAATAACCTAACACTTGGCTCGCAGATCCTTTTCCTGTTGTTGATATGCGTAGGGCCTATATCCTTGCATAATCATCTATTGAAACTTCAACTTGTCACCGTAAAACCTCAAATCTCTTGATTTACTTTGGCCAGAATATGAATGATGTAAATATAAGTTTCGACGTGTTTGTTTCAAAAGTTCCCACAATGAGTTTTACTATGCGTAGGCCTAATTGAGAAAGGTTACTAGGAACTGTCACAGGAATGCTGAGTAGGATCACTCGCGTGGCTTTGGTTTGATTGCTGGGACCTCGGCTGACGGTTGCTATGATAGGAAATTTACCGGAAAAAGGTGCAATCGTTTGACAAGGAAATTCAAAGCTGTGACACAGTAGAACTGCGTACCGTAACGCATGGTGACATAAGGGAGGTAAGTATCTTACTTAGAGCAGGAAGCTAGACTTGTAGGAAATTCGTTCGCCTTCTCACGGCCGTGTTTGGGCATGCACCGGTACTAGGTAACACTCTATGGTCTAATGGTTCAAGATGACTCGGGCTTTTGTTACCGGAAACACTTTTTTTCCCAGCAATTTCCTTTGTGGTGAATACAATGTAAATAAGCAGTGAACATGCAAGTTTCGAAACAAAATTCAGTCTACGTCTCTTATGGGCCACCTTGATTTTATTTTGGGGGGAAGGGGACAGGGCATGGGTCACAATGGGTGTCAGAATTGATTTTATATTTATCAATGAAATAAATTAATACAGCTCGGACTTCGCTCTTTTTCAATGGTTTGTCAGTTTTCTTTGATGAGTTCTCTGTCCCCTCCTGGGTAAGAAATACGAAACCAAAACTTTGGATTATTAGAACTCACTCCAACATATCCTAATATGTTCCTCTATGCTTTGTTCTCTTTTATTTGTTCTATTGACTTGATTTGTTCTATTGGCTTGATTTTTGTAAACTCGTCATAAGTTAACATTAATTTTTTTTTGGTAATTGCTTTTTAATTTTGTTATGTTGTGACAAAAACATGGAGACTTTCGAATGAGCCTGGATGATTTCTTTCTTGCACTGTATTCGACCAAAAATAGCCCCACCAGTCCCTTCCATCAGCCCCCCCCCCCACTCTTTCCCGTCCTCGTTCCACTTCCATCCCTCCTCCAAGTAGACCATCATGCACCGGAGGTACATGAGACAGCCCCCGAAACTTGGGCAATCACGGCAATATAGCGAATATTTTGCGCTGATGACTGATATAGCCGCATGTGATGTCATTGGACTTTCCCCCCAACAATTGTCCTGGCTCTTACTACCGGAATAAAACGAATAGAGTTTGCGATTGGGACCCAGACAAGATCAAAGTATTAACAAACAGACGACCACCATTACACGCCGCCGTGTGGAAAATGGGTTTGAGCAATATATCGTTGTGATTCATCAGGAGTGTGCGATCGTTGCTTTAGAGAAAAACTGGTTACTGGACCGCTTCAACCGAACAGGAAAATAGTTTTCAACCAAAAGCATGCTCAATGAAACAAGACTGATCTTGTTTCGTTAATGAGTGTGTTCAGTAATATAGTTTATTCATCGTATTTCGAACCATAGGCAACAAAATTGACACAGCAGGTTCTGAAGATTGCATGTGAAGGTGGAACCCTTCAGTATAACCATTCTGTAGTGGAGTAGACTGCAAAAAGGGGAAACAATGTCTGCCAGTGGGGGCGGTGCCGTCAAAGTCTGCCTCGTTGGGGTAAGTTCATACACAGAATTAACGAAAAGGAGACGAAAAGTGGACATACTTGTATGTGCATGTGGGGTGGGCCAACTTTAATTCCTGGTATACTGCACGTTACTCACGTACACCACAAGCAACTCTGAAACATTGGCAATTCAGAAAGCTGTCAAAAATGAAATCCGTGTTTGTTTTGTTGTTTTGCCAAATTCATTTTCTGTAGAATGAGATTACTTAATCCTTCTTCGTACCATACACGTTTCCGGGGGTAACGTTTGAAAATGTTTACGCGGGAAAATGCTATAGCTACGAAAATATATAACAGGGTCAAAGCTGTATAAAATAGTGTTTGTGTCAAGCTACTGTTCTCGATCAGGCACTTCAAATACATATATTAGTATTTGAATATTAGAATACTCAGTATTCTGAAACTGTTCGGCATATATTTCCCCAGAATTCCACAGTAGGAAAATCTTGTATCGCTGCGAGGCTTGTGCACAATCACTTTCACGAACAGACCAAGACGACCATTGGGTGAGTTTTAGAATGATTCATTCGAAGTGTCGCTGTATTAATGTAATAAAGAATAGCAGCGTTATTGATGAATTGTCTATATTTCAATAGTGAAACAGATACAAGAAGCAGCCGGTAAGGCCCGGTATAAGTCAATTACAAATTTTGAAAAAAAGGTATTTTTAGTACAAGAGATTTGGAGGATATGTTATCATCTCGTCACAATCACCTACAGTTTATGCTTGTTCTTTTCTCTTCTTTTCTACTGGACAGGAGTGCCTATTTGCACAAAGAGCTGAACGTGGATGGAGACACCGTAAATGTGAACATATGGGACACGGCCGGGCAAGAGAGGGTGGGTACAATGAAATCTGAACACCAACAATATTTGCCCACGGAATGAATTGAACTGCCACCAAAATGATATAGGAAATATCAAAATGACCTTACGATCTTCTTCAGATAACAGTTTTCTATAGAAAACATAATTGTTTTCTATAGAAAACTCTTCTCTGAAGAAAACTTTATGCTATAAGTTACAGTATGTGGAACTGTTATTTACGTGTTTCTTCTGACAGTTTCGAGCCCTGGCGCCGTTGTACTACAGAGATGCATCAGGCATTGTTCTTGTCTATGACATCACTAACGAAGTAAGTTTAAATCTGAAAATAAAATCAAGATTTTCCCTTCATCAATCGCCGCTGCGACTTTGCCTGTCTTTTTATGTTGACCCTATTTATTGACACTGTTAGGAATAGACTCGCAGTGTAGTAAGGATGTGAGATCACCTGTAGCAGCTAACTCGTATAAGATTGCAGGGAAAAGATAAAACCATCGTAAAAATCGACCAACTCACTTTTAACAACACTTTTTGTTTTACGTCAGTTAGGTAACTATTGCTTTCTCTCTCATTTCTTGCCCCCCCCCATCGCGTGTTTTAACTGTACCCGCCTTTGCCAAACTCCAGAAATCTTTCCAAAGCCTACGGACCGTGTGGGTTCCAGCTCTACGGGCATGCACCAAGTCAGACCTGGTACTGGTCCTGGTGGGCAACAAACTGGACCTTGAAGAGACGGGACGGGTCATCCCTGCCGAGGAGGCACGGGGCTACGCCGATTTTCTGGACGCTATCTTCTTAGAAGCGAGCGCCAAGACGGGTCACAACGTGGACAGAATATTTGTTGAACTTGGTACGTGACATTTGTACATGTAAGTTGTGACTTAATGCGTAGACCTTGGTTGGGGTATTTTTCCCGTTTCAGATGCTCTGTTCATAGAGCAAGTTGATTTCAGGGTAGATTGGGTGTGGACATTTGCCTCAACAAGTATGTTCTGTTTCCAAGGCTTACCGGGTTTCCCTTTCTTGCCGTTATTGAATCGTTCATCTCTTCCTTCTTCTTATTACAGTCAAGAAGATTAGGACTTTGAAAAAGTCAGCTGCTGCAGAAGACGAGAAACCCACGAATGTGATCAAACTACCCGGCGGCATGGAAGCTAGTGACTCGGTCAAACCTGGTCCATCGCCAAACGGGAGTGGCATCGCTCCAGACGGGACCCCTGGCGCAATCCAAAAGAAGAAAAAGTCGAACTGTAAATGCAACTAACAGTGGTCATCTATTTAATTGGGCGCATTTTTAAAGTCGATACCGCATCCGTCTGAAATCTGACATTTCATTGGGGTGAGCTGTTGGAATGATGAGCTTGCCTTGTGAGGTGTATTCATTCTGTCGACAGTAGGGTCTAACATCGTTAGACCCTACCTAAGCTACCTAAGCTTCAATTGTTGGATAAAAAGGGGTTATAATGTGTTTATCACTGGGCCCAGGCCATTGGCTCTAAAGTGGATTTTTGAAGGAAAAATCGTGAAAGACAATTTCATACCTGTCCAGTTGTTTATTTTATATTAGAGTTCGTGTTGCACTCACGATAATTTGCTTTTATTTTGCATACATGGTCGAGGTTGGAGTTTGGAACCAAAATTTAGGAGGGGCAAAGTTTTTTTGGGGGGGGGCAAAAATTAAAAAGAAATTCTCCTGCAACTTTTTAATGGCTTTTCTGTGGAATGAGGGTAAATTTGGGGGCTTTCCTCCACGCATTGGAAGGAAGGGAAGTGGAAAGCCATTTTCTCATTATTATTTTACACATGAAAAACAATTTGCTGGAAACATGGCCTCCGTTGCCTCTCCTGGATCCGCTAGTGTGTTTGGTTTTAAGGCGCTGTGATGGTGAGTGGCGATATGCCAGTCATTTTTATAGTTGGTCGTGGATTTTATTTCTTGTGTAACTGGACAACTGTGTATCATCCACTTTGACATGTAGGGTTGTTGTTTGTATAGTTGTTAGATGTGCCTTGCGATCGTTTAACAATGGTGGTTTATTTAACATTCTGCGGATTTTGTGGGGGGGGTTCCTAGTAAAAGGGGGGTAATGATGTTTTCGACTTCAGCAGACCTGATGCGACCTGTTCAAAACACTTTGTTGATAAATTTATTGCTGTGAATAATGACGGGTACAGTTTCTTGTTCCCTGCTAGGAATTAACATTAGGTTTCTTGTATTTTTAGTATCCACTGAGCGTGTTACAACATTATATTCAGTGAGGTGAACTTCAAGTTCTCTCAAAGTTACAGCGCTGTTGTTTAGATAATTCTGCCTGTGCCTCTGCGGCCCATTTTGTTTGTCTCCCTAAATCATCTCTTTTTTATCTCGAGGTCCAATTTTAAATTGTATTTAAAATTAAGTACGACTAATTGAGCTTTTGTAAATATGTCTTTTTATAGTAGATTACGTGTCTAAATATTTCACAAACAAAGTAAATAAAAAATGTGCGGATGTAACGTCAGATGGAGAATGGAGGTCATGCCCTGAACAGGTGCAGTTCAATCAGCAAGCATTCAACCACTGGTCGATTGTTCCTGGTAATAGGTATGCGTAACATATAACATGGGTGCCAGGTCAATTTATCAGTGTTGACAAAATGGCCGCTGATCGAAATTGGACATCTTTTCGCCACACGGGCCAAGGTACCACTGGCATTGCTCCCAGCTTATTTAAAGTGCCTGTGGATGGGTTGATCTTTGCAAAATCTTTCCTGCCGTGTAAATTTAGTGTCAAGTGAACAGTACAAAGTTCAAAGAATGGACACAAATGGAGTTGCGATAATGATAATGGTGCGTGATAGTTTGAAGAGTGCCTCTTATGTCTACACCCCCCCTTTTCTCGTGCTGTTGGCAAGAAATACTGGGAAGCCCTGGGCCATTCCATAATCATGCCTACAAGTGGGATTATTTAGCAAAGTCTGGAAAGTTTACCGCCAACGCAACAAGTCCCTTTCTTACCGCGCAATTTCTTGTGATGCTCGGTCACAGAGGAGAGGGTTTATTTTCTTTATCATTTTTGTGTCGCCACTTACCCATACATTGTAGAGCCCGCGGCGACTTTAATATCGGCTTTTGTGTTTATGATATTAAAGACATATATTATGAAACCACTGACAGTGACTCAGAATCAGGCCCAATGGGACTTGTATGTGCGTTAATCAATTTCAAAGCTTGCCAGGAACATTTTGAACAAATGGTGACTCCACACCAAAAGGACTAGCTTAATTCCTTCCTGGTCTCTCATCAGTTGCGTCATCTATGCTTCTAAATTAACGTAGGACTATGAAATTCGTTTGTGTGATTCCCGGATGTGATAATTCACCAGATGTGTATAAATTACTCAATTAATTTGAATTTATTGAGTGGGAACCAGACTGAAATCTTTTGCTTGTTACGATGCTTGCAGAGAACCAGCGAGTGTATGCTCAAAGTGCATGTAGGATGTTGACAGAGATGATATATTACATGGATTGGACTTCTGCCCATGATTTACCAACAGTGTTCCGTGTGGGCTATTTTTAGCACAACGACAGCAAATTACCACATACTGAATTTATTTACTGAAATACAACAATCCATTTTCATGTCGCCAAACTTGGGAATTTTATAACATGTCGGAATTCTCCACTCTGGATGTCCCGTTAAAAGAACACTGGAGTATAAACACTATAGACTATACAAACAAGGCAGCAAAATATGGTTCTGATACCACAATATTCTAGAGGAACTTTTCGGTGGGACCGACCCCGAGTCGTCGTTTACAAGTATGTCGACCAAAACCGGAAACGGAGTTAAAATCTGCCTGATAGGGGTGAGTAGAACATGCATGCAGCAGGCTATATATACAAAGACAAAATTCAGTTTTTCAGTGGAATTCGTCACAAGTCGTATCACAAGTCAATCATATTAATTCACAAGTAGAGATCACAAATGTCAGTGGATAAACAGTGACAAGGAAATGTTGGTCAATGTCATTTAGTGAAGAACTTGGGGAAAGGAAAAACATCATTTCGAGGAGGGCGAGCGGGGTTTCTACATCAGAATGCAATCGTTCATTTCAATGCAGGGTATCACATTCGGTTCATTTTGATTCGCAGAACAGTGGAGTGGGCAAGTCAAGCATAGCCCATAGATTTGTGAGTGAAACCTTCGACGACAATATAACCAACACCATAGCGTGAGTGTGCATGTGAATGATAATTTGAAGGGAAGAGATTTCAAAGAAAAAGGAAAGAAAGGGAAAGCGGAAGAAATGGAAAAAAAAGGAAATGAAATAGGATTAAAATCACAAATTTGCTTGGATAAAAAATGAACCTTCAAAATGGATCCCGCCCACTGTTAATGATTTATTAGTTCGTAGCTGATGAGTGCTTTGTCCCCACCCGGAATTCCCCTCCCCACCGAAAAAGGTGGTTTACTCCCTAAAAAAGACCCTAGGCACGCCCATGGTCTAGACTGAGCAACCATTCGCTGCACCTGTGGTGAGAACATTGTGAAGTTGCATGTCCACTGTATAAAAGTTGGGTCAAAAAAGTTGGGCAATACCACTTCATTGGTCTTAACCTGCAGAACTAAATGTTGGTAAAATAATCCAACTATTGGGCAATGAAAGCCCAACAGCGCAGATGGAGTGACTCGACTTTCTTTGGGTGAATATTACACTTTCTTACAGTGTAGCGCACACGCTTCATGCCAGTGTACAATGGCCAAGTTGAGTGACTGAATTGAACATGTTTGGTTTGTCTACATTAGAGCCGCCTACTTTGACAAGAAACTGTGCGTGAACGGAGACGCCGTGAAAGTTTGTATATGGGACACAGCCGGAGGTGAAAAGGTGGGAATAGTAAGAGTTGTAAAATGGAAGAGAGTCAGGAAAAAGTAACATCATCATACCAAACGTCCCAAGTCAAGCACTGCTTTGTGTCCACTGTGTCTGCGCTGTGGCGTATTTTTAAAATGAAACTGGGGAACAAGAAACAATTTAAAGCAGGCTATCCATAAAAGTGTCCTTAAAGTTGAAACGGCTAACACTAATACAGTTTTATAGTGCACGGTGCTGTGCTGCATACACATGTCAATGGGGATTTTAGGGGCGCTTATATACCCCTATTTAAAAGAGGGGGAGAGAGTCCCAAAATTTATTTCGGTTCTCACGCGCACTCTTGTCCTTTTCTCTTGAACAGTTTCGTGCCTTGGCACCGCTGTACTACAGAGGTGCATCTGGAATTGTTCTGGTCTACGACATCACTAAAGTAGTGAGTTTACTTTCGTAATTTGCCCCTCAAATGCACACACTGGCTCCAGTGATTCCTGTGCTGACAACCGAAGACCGTAGATGGGGCTTAGGACACAACCTTAATCATCGGATAGTGAGGTCACAGCTTGGGGTGCATGCTCCGGTGGGTCGGTCCTAATTTCAAGCAATATTACAATGCTGTTTTGGGGACTCTAGACTAAATTTCTGAGTCTTAATAGACTGGTAGATACTTGATTCTTTGGGGAAACTAGGACCAGAGAATGGGCGTTCTGACATACCTCTAGACCAAGAACTGGAGAGAGGGTGAAAGCTCAACTTAGTTTACTTTAATCTGTTACCAAATTCAACGACAATGTGCCATCGTGTATCTAAACTGTCTTTTTCCCATCATGGCATCCTATCATACTTCAACATCTTCACCAGCAAAGTTTTCAAAGTTTAACGGAAGTGTGGGTTCCTGCCCTACGAGCGAATACCGACTCAGACGTGTCCCTAGTTGTGGTTGGCAACAAACTGGACCTGGACGAGACAAGGGTCGTGCCTGCCGAGGTGGGAAGGAATTACGCCGAATTCCTGAATGCCACCTTCATAGAAACGAGCGCCAAAACGGGTCAAAACGTGGAAAGTGTCCTTGTACAACTTGGTACGTCTTAACCTCCACTTACATTTTCTTCATAGTGATATTTGAGCACGAAATCTAATAGCATTCAAGTAACTTTGTACACCGAATGACAATTTTGTCGATAGAAGGGGTATGTTTGTGAAGTACTGGGAGATATATATATATTTAGCAGGTATTGTTTTCATAGCTGTACTGTGGCTATTAGAGTCGTATTAAACACTTCCAACATTCCCCTAAAAAACTTCCACTTTCCGATTTAGTTATTGATACTGATAGTTATCCTTTCCTGGTTTTCACAAAGTATCAACAAATTCGGTGACAATCAGATCATTTAATTTTGTAACTCTTAAAAAGAGCACTGATCTCAAATTGTGTCCCGGTAATCAAGCATGACCTTTCCACTTTATTGACCGGTGCAATACCGCGTGAAATTTCCTTGGACCTGGTTTCTTGCTTATTTTAAAACCATGATCGGGGGGGGGCAAACTTTCACTACAGCCATGAAGATCCTCGAAAAGAAGCAGCCATCCACGGCGAACGCGAGGCAGAGAAATTTGATCCGGCTATCAACCACTTCGACCGATGAGGCAAACTCGTCCCAGAAAACCCGCCGTCGCAAGTGCAGGTGCACGCTCTCGTGAGTTCTTGCTCTGTGGTGTGACCACACGGCAACTGCTGAGGAACTCTCCCATAGCCAGGTACCATCCAATCCCACGGCCATTTTCTTGCCACGCCTCTTACTTTTGCAACCGCATCAGCCTTTGCCTCCAACCTCATTCTTTGTCATGAAAGAAAAATGTCGAACAACACATTCCATCCCCCTCACCCAACCACACAAGCGCCACAATAAATTTGTTGGGCTGTAAAGAGGGATTTATGGGATAAAATAAACTTGAAATCATACAACGCATTTCACGATTTGAAATTACTTTCAGAAATATTGACTTAAAAAAATGAGCAGTCACACTTTTTATACTAAAGGCGTAATTTCGCTTGTACTTTCGAAATTTCATAGTTTATTATTATTCTGAGCTGTTAACTTGAAAAAAAAAATCTTTTCAAGGCTACAAGCATACCGGCAAACTTGTATACCAGCCCGTTTTAAATAGCGACCTCTTTGGACCCGTGCGGATGCCACATTCGAACACACACCAACATTATCCACACAACATAAATAGACACGTGTTCAAAGGTAACTATAACCTTTTAAGGAGAAAAAATGTCTGCAAAACAAAAAAGACAAACAAGCAAGCAAACGACTCTTTATGTTGCGATTACAAAAAAGGTTTTTGGCCATGATGTTGGTTGTTTTGCAAGAATTACGCCACACCCACGGATAAAATGTGAAGGTGATGTGACATTCCAGTTTGACAAAAGGGCAGATTTCATCGTGGGCAAGTTCGATCCCCGACAATTCTATGAACCACTTGTCGATTTTCCCTGGTGCCCGGTCTATATTTAATGAATAAGTTACCATTCACCGTCGACCACGGTCGACAATTTGTCGCTGATTGAACCTGCCCGCAGAAACGAGCTTGTATGAGTAATCAGTTAAGATTTCACATACATGTGGATGCACTCAATCAATGCGGGCCGGATACTCTTAGAAAAGAAAAAAGAATAGAACACCAAGTAAACTTTGCTTACTATAAGCAACGATTTCATAACATCTCATCTGCTTCCTTCCACGCGGTTAGTATGCCATGGTAGGCATATAAGGGAATGCCAGCCGTCTATGAATAACTCGTTGTCAGAATTGAGAGGTTCAAACAAACATTTTAAATGTTGACCGAGTGTACGTTTTATTGTCTGTATTCTACCATCATAGACCTATTGTTTTCCCTTGCTGTACAATCCTTTGTTCACACTGATGTTTGTGTAGATTAACTTTTGTTTAATTCGTTGCCCTTTTAATCTATTGTAGGCCTACAGGATTTCTGTTTAACGTGTGAGTTTGATTTGTAACATTTTATTGTAATATGCCACCGTCTCTTATAATTTTGCCTATGGGCCAAGACGATTTCACCAACTCATTTAGCTGTGTAAAGCTTTATAGGCTTATAAGGCACGGTTTTAGAAAAACAAAAACCTTCGGTTCAGTTTCATAATTTTGACCAAATTTCGTCTGTCATTGTCAACACCGTTTGAGAGTCTGTATCGTTCCGTATGTGTATGGGCCAGGACGACCAGTTTATAGTTTTCAGTCGTGTTACATTTGTGTCGTTTTCAAAGGAAAGGTTCCCAAAATACTTGAAGCATGCCCAGCTGCCCCTTCCCCGCTCCTCCACCGCCACCATGCTGTGACAATTTGGATTCTGTAACTACACTTTTTTATTGTGTAATGCACTTTGGTTGGTATCTTGTAAAAGCTGGTGACTGAGATGCGTACTCCCGTACTATGCGCTCTGTTATTTATCAAGTGGGCGCAATTTCCTGGTGAGTTCACCGACGTGTCACGGTGATATGTCAACAGTGACAGCTTGACAATACCTGCGCAAAATGTTTAGTTCGAGCCCTACCTCCATGGTTCGAGTACAAGGAATAAGAATGCCGACATTACAAAAGCCTTCTGCTTCAGAAGTCAAACTCGTCAGTCCTTGTGTTGAATCTGATAGTACGATGGTACGCGTTTCAAGCATTAAGCTAAAACACTGAATCATTCTCAACGCAAGTAATGCCATGCTCTCAGCCTAGCATGATGGTGTCTGGAATTAAACAGATAAAACCGCGATTAAAATGGGGCCTACTCGACACACCCACATGCATTGAAATACCATGAGGTAGTGACATGTAAAAACCAGGAAGTAAATACTGCAACCTGCAAGCAGTCGGCAAAATCAAAGCGTTGGAACTTCAACATGAAAACCGGACCTGACCCTCGGCCTCATCACGGAATTTAACCGTTTCAGACGGGGATGGAACTGCAACATGACACTGTGTGATGAACTTGAAGGCTTCAACTGGCAGCATGCTTCTTCGTGTCACTGAACGGGGAAGGGTGAACTTTATATAGTGTGCATGCACTTGCCTCGTGAAGGTAGTGTAAAACTTGTGTAATGCATCTATGATCATCAGCACGAAGACGAATTCTGCAGGTTACATCAGCACAATAAAATCGTCACGCATGGTACATATCGTAGGCCTACGCACTAAAGCGTCGCAAACGAGGTCATGTTTTGATCACGTGGATTACCAGCCACAATATCGCACTGTTCACAGCTCATATCACCGCTGTACTGTCGTACAGCGTACCATAATACCTACTTGATTTAACATCGGGCCAGATCGTCGTCGCACTGCATGCCTGCAGACAGTACAGTCGGGTACGGTGACGTAGCTGGTCAATTATTACGGCTACGTGCAGTTGTGCGCGTAGAGCGAGGTACGTGTCTGACAGACGCAGTGTGATGACATTACATGTTCACGCACTAGTACTGCACTCAGCCGACGAGGGCACCTGCTCTAGAACATGCTCGCAAGATCGGCAGGGTCGCCTGACCGCGTGCGTTGTGAGGAATTTACGCATATAAACGGATTCCCGTTCGCACCGCGCAAAATGACCGCAAAAACCCTGACGAACGGTGATACCGTCTGGAATGGAACAACAACCGTATCTGAGATGGAAACCACCAGTGTGAAATCTGGGAGGATGAAAAATGTGTCGAGACCGCCTCCGATTGATATCGCCATTGCTCGCTCCGCCAGCTCAAGGGAAGATGACGATTGTGACTGTGATTCTGGTAGCTCGGAGGACCGGTGTTGTGAAGTTCCATGTGAGAAAACTTCACAGGGAGAGCCAGGGTCCCCCCAATTCGTCTCCTCCGAGGACAGCATCACTTCCCCAACTGTCACATCTCCGGCCAGCGTGGCATCTTCCACGGATACAACTGATGGGGGCATCTTGAGACGAAAGTCCTCCATCAAAGATGTCACCAAGACCCCTGAGACCCCGGGAGGAAAGTCTGTGCGGTTTGCCGATGCACTGGGCCTTGATCTGGAGACAGTTCGAGACATTTTGGAGTCCGAATCGCCGCCCGACTACCCGTCGATGGCCGCTGCTGCCTGCGCGGTGGCTGTGGGTCTTGACGGTGCATCCGGCTCACCGGCCCTGCAGGCGATCCAGCCCCGCTATCTTTCCATGTCCTTCGTTCAACCGGGGGGTCAACCAGACTTCGTCACCCGCGTGAACCAGCAGAGCGTCTGCTTGGAAAATGCTGTCCTTTCTGATTTCACGGTTCTGGGAACGATCAAGGTACAGAACCTCTCCTATCACAAGATAGTAAAGGTAAGATACTCGGCCGACGGTTGGAACAGCTTCGGGGACATCCCGGCATCGTACGTGCAGAACTCTTGCGATGGGCCTACTGATCGATTTTCTTTCGGCCTGACAGCACCACGGGACATGGCAGTTGGGGATCGCCTGGAATTCTGCATATGCTACACGGCGGGGAACCAAGATTACTGGGACAACAACTTTGGTAAAAATTATGCTCTTGTGTGCCATTCACAGGGCGATATTATCGATAGCGAAAACACGTTCCTGTGGACGCATTTTTTGTGAAAGTCAAGTCGATGGGGGAGGGCGTCGTTGAATCACCCTTGGGGGCGCCCTTCGCTTAAAATCTTGACTTTTCACTACCATACATATGTTGCATGTGTAGTACATTGTACAAAGTATGTGTAAATTAAGTGTAACTATATAACTGAAAAGTTTACATTTTTGGCAAAGCTAATTTTGGAAACCCAACTAGTTGTTTCATATAGTTATTTTTTCATAAATATGCGCTCATTTTTAATGATTATTTGTAGCCAGCTTGCACATTGAATGCAAAATGCAGTTTTATTCACATTTTTCATCCTTGGGGTTAGGGATGCAGCTAGCTTCATGTTAGTAACAGTCCACTTGTGACAAAAGAGGCTGGGTGTGCTTGACTTTAATTTCACATGAATTGTTCAACTGACTCTATGGCATGTATGGGGAAACACAGTCCAGGGTGCTTCTAAAACATCAAAGTAAAATCAAATACTTTGTGAAAGCAGTTGTGCTTTCCATATAGAGGAATTTAGCAAACACTAAATGTTGGGCTTTGTATGAAACATAAATCGTATGTAAAAGTCCCGGTGTACATGACTTCTTGCAATTGATGGCTGAACCACACACATGTAAACCTGTTGACAGTTTTAATTGCATCATGGGATTGGATGAACAAGCCTAGGTTTCATGCATAAAGCCATGGGGAAAGTGAACCAGTCTAATATTGTTCTCTCTCAGAGTTGTGAGTGCCTGCTGAGTCATGTACGTGTATGCAAGAAGCATTTTATAAAATAAAAAGGAAGTTTCAAAGCTCACAAGGAAACAGAAACATGAAATGTATACAGCTATTTATATATGTTTAAACAATTTTGTCGAAGTTTTACAAGAGAATCAATCACTCGGCTAAAACAACATGATTGGTCAATCCAGAGAAACGAGCTTTATAATCATAGTAGCCCAGTACTACTTACTGGCGTTGACATTCACAGTTACATAGCTCTAGACAAAACAGATGTTTGAGGAGGGTATTGCTTAAATGTCTGTTTGTTCGTGGGATTTAAGATTAGACTACATGTACTATATGAAAAAACGATGACTTGATTTAAACTTTTCCTAGCTCTCTCATTTCAAGTACTTGGTAAGCAGTTTTGTTCACCTGTTTACTTATCCCATAGGGTTATGCATAAAATGCATTTTTGTCCTCCAATCCATGATACAATACCAAATTGGAAAAATGTTTACCAAAGTTTGGACTATTTATCAAGGGTCTTTTTTGAAAAGTTGAATCTTGTGGTGAAACGTACAAATGGGCATACTGGCTGTGCTTTTGATAACCATGTTTATAATTGTATGGCCCATATTTTTTGCATTTCACTGCCTTGTCTTGCATAAAAGTCTGGAATAATCTGGTTTACATGAAATTGCAAAATTCAAGTTAATATGTAATCCTATGCAAATATGATGTAACCCAGGTCTTCAGTAAGTCAAAACTTGGCAACAAGATTTCTTTTGTAAGGAGCCGAATGCATATGCATGGCGCACGCTTATTTAAGCTAAGGTGTAGTCATGCAACACTGCGCACACCCTTTACTTGCTTAACCGAAAAAGTAAACGTGCTAAGGGCAAGTTCGCCGATGTTTTGACTGGTTCCCATCCCTACACCCGATACCCAAATGATGTTCAGAGACTATGCAGGGGAAGGAAGCAGTGACATGTAGATGTGAGTGGCGAATGTGCTCTACGCGTACGTGAGATGATGCATGTGACCTCATAACATATGACAATAATTTACATCAGTGTCTCCTGCTCAGTGTTGCTCTTACTAGTGCATTAGGTTAACCATGGAGGATGGGTTGACACATTACATTATGGATGAGGAATATAAAATTGTCCAGTGCATCAGAGTCCAAGTTATGACCTCTTATGTGGGGTCAGTTAATTTTGTTATCCATGCGTAGCAAAATGATGTTTAGTCGTGATTCCGCATGTTTAGCCTAACGCACATTTGTCAATGTTGTTTCGGAGCCGCACGTGCGCTTGAGTTCCGTTGAACAACCGATGATACTCAGACATTCAAACGCGTTTTGTGCGCCTTGTGTCCGTAAGCGTAAGTTGACGAGTGTTCATTGAAACAGTACACAATTGAAACGCCGCAAAAGATGCAGAACGGACAAAAGAGCGTACTTGCCCATGGAAAGGTGGTCCAACACACACTTCCGGCCTTACACCAACCTTGGACCGACAGGCCACTGAGTACCGAGGTCACTACGTCACGCGCACATGTGATGGGAGGCATTAGCGCGAGAACCAGCGTGTGAACCAACACGCGCACGTACTCAATTTGTACTGCACTTTCTGGTTCAAAATGAAGTCACTTCGGCAGTCTGATTGCCTGACCTGACGACGCATAGGCCGTAGCCCCCATTGCTAAAAATACAGCCTGAGTTAGAAAGCACTGCCAACATACATGCTCTTGCATCATATCGCTTACGTACGTGCATGACCAGGGCTTTACATTCGGCACCTAAACGAGGATGCTGTGCCTAAAACTGAATTTCATAGTCTTAACTGTAGACCTACTTCGACATGACTAGTATGTCGCTTGCATTGCATCAAATTCACACACAGACACAACAAAACATTGACGATTAGGCCTACGCTATGAAATTCCATACATTTTCGTAAGCGGGGCATTTCCTCCCGGTCGGATCTAGGGCGTAGCGAAGGCATTTGCTTGGGGGTGTGTGCCTGAGTCAATTTGCCGACTTGTAAGTTGTTTGCCAACGTCGTGTCGTGTAAAATGGAAATCCACATTTCACGCTTCACGGACCATACTGACGGCCAACTTTTATTGTTCATGTACCAAGTTTAGATTCATTTGCCGATCGAAGCTCTATTTGCTGACCCGGATGGAATTAATTATGGGGGGTGCCGCACTCCCCCCCCCCCCGATATCCCCCGGTTGCTACGCCCCTGATCACATCACTGTGATGCGAGTCGGTCAAGGCCTGAGAGGTTTCCCTCCCACGCAGACCTCTCTTCGATGTGCGTAAGGGATCGTCCATAAACACACGATGGGGAGGGGGGTTGTTGCCTTTGCCTACTACACCATGCGTACAGTGCGCACGAGCGTACCGTAAGCAAACCGAAAGTTTGCCTTTACTGAATCTTCAATACACTGTCTCACACAAATAAATACCAGAATCGGCCTCTGTGCGTCGAAAAACAATTCAATTTCAAATATGTGTACAAGGGGACGGATCTGAAAAGTCGACATTTCGTGCTTACTTTATGGATGGCCCCTAAGGGCAGAGAACCACGACTTCCCAGAGAAGGTATAACCGGCAGTGTGCATAGTAATAGTGGACAAGTGTGCATGGAAAGTTCGATGGGCGACTATTTTGTCCACTACCAGCTGATTTTGCGTAGTACCCAGGGTTTATTTTTTAATATACAGATGGATCAGTGGTCCACAAACGGTTGTCACTTAAACTTGCTGACTCAGTGTGTTCAATACACGCATGCTTAAAAAGTTCAACGGATGTAGTTTTATACATAATTACAGACGATAGTTGTCTTTGTGGTTGAAATAAGGGAGTAAAACATGCTTTGTATTGCACTCTGATAGACTGACATGAATTCTACCACTTCATTATTTCACTTTATAGTTTCAGACGCTAGAATTTTGTGAGCGTTCATAATATTTTTCAGATTCAGTTACTTGTTACACGACCTGTTGCCCAGGGTAAAGAATTGACATTATAGCTTGTTCTTCGAAAGTGTAATTTATTTTTAGTAGACACAATTTTTCTTCAACTTTGTCTTCTTCAATGTATGAATACTCTCTTGCCTTCCGTTAATTTTGGTTAAATACATTGAAAAGTGCATGCTTTTAAACAATGAAATTTACCGATGCTTTGCCGGATGTACTGAGGGTACGGGTGCTGTTGCTGTGAAGTCATCTAGGGAAGACATGGTTCAGCACATACGTGTTTCTGTTCAAATTGTGAACCCAGAATGTACTAACTGGAAACATTTCTGAGAGAGGAATTGATGCTTCCTTATTACTATACACATAATTATCAAGGACTCAGCAATGAAGAGAAAACTGAGTCGAGGAAAATGTACAAAAATGAAGGACATTTTGTGTACAGACCAATGTAACATATAGACTTCTTCCTGAGATGACATCACAATTTTGCTCGTATGAACATGGAAATACTCATTAGCATAAAAAATACCCTTTGAAATAGTGAAACAAAAGTTGAGAAGAGGTTAACTGAGACACAGAAGTGCATTCTGAAGGGATATATTTAAAAAAAATTGATTGCAGTTACACTTGAAATATTAGTCTTACTTAACCCCTCGCTGCTCCTATTTTGTAGAGAAAAGTACTAGTAGCCTAATGCTATCACAGTATGAACAGATGCAAACGTGTAACCATACTTTCCCCACCACACTTGAGATTTACTGCTACATTACTGCTCGACATTGCAACTACGTCGTGACGTAAAAAGAGTAAAATGCAACAAACCACACAATAATCACAGAAAATTGCAATGTGGATTAAATTTAGTAAAATTCGAGTTTTCTAGACTGACTGTGATGTCAACTTGTCTTTCGGGCCCTCTAGAAAAATATGAAATAAATATTCAGCCCTTTAAAGTTCTTTGTTGAAAGAAATCACTTCAGCGCAGTGAAAACACTTCGCTGATTGAAAAGGAGTCACGGAATAGGAAGGGGCCTGGTATCCACATCGTTTACTTGTAGATGTGTGAATAGTCAAGATTCCAATCGGAACATACAGGAATCATTCACAACTGCAGACCGGCATTGCCTTTCAATCTCTGACCGATAACCCCGGTACAACCCCGGGTATCCCGTGTCAACTTGGCTTCCGAGGAATGACAAGTCCGGTTCATGTTGCAAAAGGGAAAGGGTAAAAGTTAATGGACTCCCGACGTGCGATAAACCGTGTGTACATGTATATAAGCTGGATACATACACGGGAGAACCGAAAATAGAAAAGGATCGACCTTTTCTTGATTTTTTTCTAAGCGTTTTAACAATTAGTCCCTGAAATAGGAAATTCTCAGGACAGGCTATTCCAACTTGAGATTCAGAGGGACTCATAAACTTCCCCAAAGAGAATGAGGTCTCAGAAGAGAATAATCCCTTTGTAATCAAAAGCTTTAGAACGAACCTGTGGAACTGTGCCTTGTTGCTGTGTGTTCTGGCCATCATTGTTCGGCGAGTGTGTGCGGCAGTCTATGACAACAATTTTTGTGACGAAATTTGGTGACCTGTATTGAGAATTAGTCGAGTGCATGTATCATTGTTCAACAGTCCTTGTGAAAACTCTGAATTCCAGCGCTTCACAATCGTGTTTATGCAGTGCTGTAAGACCAAGGTCGTGTGAAAATTATTGACCTTTCATTAACCTTGCTATTGTGTTCCTCATGAAGACTTCAAGGTTAGAAACAGTTTTTGTTCAATGGAACTCGTAGTAATCTGATCAACCGTGAATTTTTTTTAATTTGTCAATTATGCACTGTCAAAGCCAACAGCGACTTTGGGTAAAAAAATGTCAGTGGTCATTGAGGGAAACGTTAAGACCGTGTAGTTGTGCGGTAAAGATACAGGTTAAGTAAATACGCAGTAAAGATGTAATTTACAAGAGCCAGATTTCATAGATTAAATTTGCACCGTATCAAAAACAGTGGACTGAAATACGTACGTATTATCATTTCAACATGAATATGATTTAAACTTAATTTCACCCACAACAGACACAGTAACGGAATAATCAGTGAAATGGCAACGACTCGTGCCTGCGCGTCATATGAGGGCTGAAATGATATCGCAGTGTCTCAAAAATCACTTTTAAAAAACTTTTGACAGCTTTCATTTAATTTTTGATATCAGGAGAACTTCAAACGACTGACCCGATGTCTCTACTCGCTGTACCGTTAATAAACGAGACTTTTACGGTATAATGCCAATAACGAAACATGGACGTAATATATTATTGTATTCTGTGACGTGGGTGATGCTAGTGGAGATCCCTTGAAGTCGATAACGCGTTGGGCTGAGCTGTTTTCCCTCGAATAAAACAAACTTGAAGGTTACAAATTTGGACGTTACGTTTAAATAACCTTTCTAAAAATTATTGTCTCCAACAGGAAATAGATTGAAAAAACTTTAAATAGAAAAAAGCAACCTTTAGAATTTGAACCACGGACAACCTATTTCCTCCACTATATGCATTATACATGTACATGTATTATACGCGTCAGTTCGAATAGCCACCCTTTTTCCTTGTTTTGGACTCACAACTCCACGCAGTCTTGTTGATACTGTTACATAAATTCGGCTGCCTATTATAATGTATTACCAGTACCCTTCGAACTGTGCCAAATTTCAGAAGAAAAACCTTGTTTATTAACACTAACAGCGGTGGGTAGTCGGATCGAGTGCTTCACATTATAATTTAACTTAACAGCAACATGCAGCTCGTGCAAAGCTCCATGCAATTCTTAACTGCGCTAGGAAATAATTACTGGTAGTGGGGCCTTGTATCGGCGGAAGGCCTACGGTGGTCAGTCCAGCCCCGTTCTTGCCATTCCATTTTTCTCACCTGCTTCACTAATAAGCGAATTGAAATGGTTTTTGAAAGGGCCCACTTGACCCCCACACTAAGAGAGTCAGTGACAGTGCTAAAAAACGCAAATTATGTGTCAGCATTTACTACCAAGTCATGCACTAAGGGGATTTGTCCAGAAAGCAGTTGTAGAACTACACACACCATTGCAATTGGGTCATTCAGTGACGCAGCACAATTTGAAACGAGGGCGAGCAAAAGTTCAGTGCACTAAAAACAGTTGTTCCGGGCCTGTTCCCAAACTTCCGATACAGATGCCGTCGCAATTTTCAGTGTTGTTTCAGAGGAAGGCTTCTGTGCTCGGAAAGTGAATTCTCGTGTATAATTGAAGACTGAAAAAATCTGGAACTTAGATCTGCAAAGAACTCTGGAGCTTCTTTGAACTTCCTATAAAAGTTGCTTCGTACGAAGATTTCAACTTTTATTTAGAAAACTCCAATAACCAAGAAAAACGCGAAGGAGACTGATTTGGGCAGATACATTGGCGGGCTGAAGAAGGGGCAAAAGGGGTAATCCGCCCTTTTTTTTAAATTGTGAAATCATGAAGATGATTTTTGGAAAACATCCTTTCATTTTCTCCCCAAGGCTCCCCAAGACTCCCCGAGGCTCCCCGAGGCTCCGCGACTTAGTAAGCCCCCAAAAGATCAAATATAGAATGCTCAAATGTTGGCCTTCCCGAAAAAAGTGCGTCCTCTTCCTCTCCATTGCCACTGGGCCGATTTCATCACAGTACCAGGAATACTTTGTGCGTCCAGTCTCAATCACCATTGGAAACGACCATTACCACCGATTCATTAAAATTGTATCGGAAGGTATTTGATGCCTTAAAAAGAAATCTGGAACAGATTAGCCCGAGAAAAATAAAGAAAAATACGACGAAGTAAACGAAACCACGAAATAGAATAAAGGAAAGGGGACGCTCCCCCCGTAAAAAGTCCCCCCGCCCCCAACCCGGAAAGAAAATCCTGGCCAGGAGAAGGTAGAGCGATACATACATGTATATATAAATATTACTAAGGAGTAGTGACGTACACACATTGTGATCGAATAGACAGTATATGCTTAGCATTCTTGGGATGGACTACGTGACGCGTGCACGTCAACACGGTCTGCAAAATTAAAATCGCACGTCCACTCAAGATAGCATTTAGCCTAGTTCAAAATTTCATAACATACCAAGAACCTACCATCTTTGTAGATTATCGGGTCCATTAATGGATTTGCAATAAATGTGTTTATGTCCTTTTGATGTCATTGAGAGTGCACATGTATTAAACATGACATTTTTGAAGGCCTAGTTTATTGATGTCTTACGTATTAACCCACAGTTTTTAAAGGCATATACGGGTTGTTTAGAAATAATGAACGCCTGAATAAAACTTCGTTATCTGAGTGGTAGATTCATTCTGTTCATGCGTATCACGGCACAGCCACCGTGACATTGCAAAAGCTGTCTTTTTCCTCAGTAAATAGAATCTATTTGTACAACACTTGAATAAATCCCTGTGATTTTGTTTGGTGGATCGTTGAATGTCATGAATGCATTATGTATAGAAGTATACTGTACGGTAGAAAACAGCTAGCAATTAATATGCAACAAAAGAAATTGTTTGAAGTTGTTTCCAGTTGAAACTTCACCGAATACCTACACGTCGGCAGAAGGGCAATTCAACGTGATTATTTATCCGATATTCAATATCAAGACTTACAGTGCAAACCAACTGCATAGCATCTGCATCTTGAAAGCAGTCATTTCTTATCCAAGATTAGTTTTACGTGTACATGCGGTGTAATCACGTGTGAAGTGCACGTGCATAATTTCCACGATAGCCCATACCAAGATATAATCAATGCTGTGACCCGGTCAGGCAGCCTCATGTACCGTCCTTGCCCTCGAACACCCCATGCTCAGTCCCTGCTCAGCCGGCCGGACTGAACCCCGGGGGCGCGCGTTAGCTGCGGAGGAACTGGGTCAGGAAATTCTATCTCCCGATTTTGAATCCGCCGATGACCAGACGAAGCACTCATGCATCGCCGCGTCTCGTGCTCACGTAGCCCCTGGTATTTCGGAGGTTACGAATAATAAACTTTCATTATGTACAGCACATGTGTGCTCCTGCAGCCCGTCAGATTATTGTCGTCTGAGAGGAAAAACTAAAGCCTTCCCTCAAAAAGCTTCACCGATTTTGCATTCGCTAATTGATTGCCAGGCGGATGATCTCAACTGCGTATCATCAACACGGTTTGGCAGACAGATTTATGAGCGTGTGGGTTCCCTTAGGTACTCATCGATCTGCAGTGGTTTTTACGTTTACAGTCCGCCTCTTTTCGCAAATCAGTTAACCGCAGTCATAAGCTACGATTAGTACTACAGTCATGTAACATCCTGAAAGTTTCTTTTTCTTTTCTTTTTTTACGAGTACCTTGTGTTGTGCAAGATTTGACCGAGCAAAAATATAAGCAAATACAATTTTCAAAAAATCACATTTTAATTTCAATATGGATTTTGAATGTACAAAGTCTGAAGAAATGTTTGGAAATCTACTATTTGTTGTATGAAAAAAATGAGTGGCTCATTTCAGTAAGGTTGTACCAAGTCACAGCTGCACCTATGCAATAGCCGAATAAGATAAAATGCAGAGCATATGAATTAGATTTGTATGATACTTTTAACGAAGTGAGATATGTATAAAATAATCTGCAAACTTTTCTCAAGAGTTATTAAATGTAACATGCTTGTGAATAACTGTAATTGAATCGCACAGGTTGCAGTATTAAAATGTGTTATGCATTTTGCTGTACATGTATGCTAGACTGGACTATGAATATTAAATATGTGTTTATAACCTCGCAAATGCTTTTTTGCTGGGTTCATTAATGTGCAGGACTGTTGTCCTAGTGCTTTCCTGTATTTTAATGAACCTTGACCCGTCTCTCGGGTTAGCATAAGGTCAGGGAAGTTCAAGCACCTCGCGGCTCTAGCGCTCATATTGGGTGACATTGCTGATATTCCTTATATTAACAGACCTAAATACTCTTACACTCAAGGATCAAGCGGGACTTGAAAGTTTCCTCAGCTCCAGAATTCTTATTTCAAAAGTTATTCATTTCTTTCCATTCAAGTAAACTTGATTTAACCAATCGATTCCAACACGGGTACGACAACCACAGCACAAAACTCCCTTTCAGAGGAAAAGCACATCAGACTTGGATTTCCTTACTCATCCTAACGTAGAGAGTAATGAAACCTTGAAAGCCTAAAAATCTCTTGAAGAATCAAACCAGGTGATTTGGATCCGTGGTCACAGAAAGTGTTAACTTGAAGCGCAATGGATCACCCTTTTGGCGGTTTTCAGCCATAAATAAAATCGAGGTAGGCCCTAACCTTCTGTAAGGAGTATAACCCTTTCAGAGATTTGGTGCACGCCAAATCAGTTCTGTTGCTTTCTTTAATTAAAGCGAAATCCTCGTGGAAACCATAACTTAAAAGGAAGTTATAGTGGGGCGGGTTTTGTTATTAACGGATCAATATTGAATAATATATTCTCTGGGAATTTCGTTTTAAGCTGGTGGGAGGGAGCGGCTTCGTTGGGGATAAAATTTACTGAACATAACTATTTAAGCCATCGAGAGAGGGCGGTGTTTGCAACGAGGCCTGTTCCGTTTTCAAGATGGCAGTTCCCCGCACCTGGCCGTACCGTAGGCCTAGTGCAGTTTATTTTGGCCGTGCTGTTTCCCTGTGACCCGATGGTTGCATTAAGACTGTCTGCACTCATTCTTGGATGATAAAGTTGAAATTCCTGCATCTACGTAAAATGGCCTTTAGAACACGTTGTTTTCCGGGACTCTTTAGACTCCATTGGGGAAGGAACTTCATTTTCCACAACTTCCACAAGCACAACCATGACAACGGTCGTGATAGGCTGTTGCACAGTGTGAGTGTCTTACGAATGGAACGAGCGTTTGCAGAGAAATCTTTGAAGAGAATGTTGTGCATCCATTCCATGGAGGTAACTCAATTATATTAACATCAGTTTATGAGGGCTGTTTCTGTCACTGTTCTAAACAATCACCAGCTGATCATTGGTGTTGTATTGTTCTGGCTTTAACTAGTGTCAGTGTTTAGTTTAGGCAGTGGATATTTAGCCGGTGACAGCAAAAGCTCCGAAACGATATTTTGCCGGGACGTCTTTTCATTGGCAAATTCTCATTACGTCATCAGACTATGACGTTTTACTTAGTCTGGTTCTGCACTTTCATTAACGTATGGTAGGGGGCGGAAATCAGATCTATGAAATTTCGGACTATTTCCATTTAAGTTTAAAAAATCTTCCAAAATCACGAAATATAGAAAGAAATGGATGTAAATTTAATTAAATTTCAGATTTTTATTACTTAAAAAAATACTCAGTGCTGGGAAAAAGAAATAAAAAAAAAGAAGAAAACATTCCCACTGGGCTTTAAACCTGGAACCTCACGCTCACACAGGCATTCCGTTTATCCTATTTAGCCACTGCATTGCTCGATTGAAGGTGGTATTTTCTATATTATATACATTCGGAAAAACTTTTGCTGTCGCCAGCAAAATATACACTTCCTTTAGTTTAACTAAAGTTAGCAATATATAATGAATAATGACAATAGGCCTAGGCTTACTAGTTTTCCAAGTTGGTGAAAATTGTGTTTATGGATTTTTTAAGTTTGAATTTCAATTATTTAAGGGGGGCTTTGTGCAACATTGTGTCAATAATTATGTTGAAGGCTAAAGTTGAAAAAGAAAATTGATGGATTAAATGTTGTTCTCTTTCTCCGTTAGTTTAAACATTTAATATTTCCTCTGCATGGAGTAAGTCTTTCATATTTTTCCCCCATTTTATTTTAATCAATCACATGACTGTCAATTTTGTTCTCATTTTCAAAGCTACCAGGATAACCCAAATATCTCTTTTTTGTTTGGTTCAAAGGTAATCGTGCAGTGTACCAGGGCGATGAGCCAGTTCTCCCCAAAAGATACAGATGTTCAACGGATGCAACAAGTATTGGAACAGTCTGGTAGGCAACCCATGGGTGGGGACAGTGAAAGCCGCCTCATCTATGAGGTTCGCAGTTTAGGCATGATGCGCTTTTGCACCTTGTTGTTCTACGTTACCGCTCTGACTGGACTCTATGCGTCCCCTGATCTGATCTCCAGTGCCCTGGAGCACGACACAGTAAACAACGAGATGATCCTCAGCTTTCTTACCCTCTCCATGGCAGTGGTGGTTCTGCCTGTGCTCCTGACGATGTTCAACAATCGGCTGGTCCTGCGTATGTATTACAGCAATGTACAGCAGTCCTATGTTACTGTGACACAAACTCCTCTCTTGACACTGAGACGAACCACATTCTGTCTTGCTGATGTCGTTCCTACCAAGAGAAAGCCGGGCTCCCTTCTCGGATTGTTCAATATGAACACCCTGAGAGCAAAAGACCGCCCTTATTTCATCAATCCATACAACTTCAAGATTCCAAGTGATTACAATCGTATCATGGGATATCAGTAAATTAATTCATCACTGCAACTACACTTTCTAAAGGGCAGAGCAACTGATGATACCTGTTACAGCTTTGATGATACCTGTTACAGCTTGGTAGAGGGAAGCTGTTGCTCTAGTGTCATTTCACAAAGACATTTCATTTCGGAATTTTTCTGTTCATATTCTGATCGCATGGTTTTTTATTGAAATACTTTTAACCAAATTTGGCAATATCGACCAGCCCTAATGTCAACAACTGAAACGACTAATCCCCAAATAGCAAAACTGCCACAATTGGAAATAACTGACATTCAGGTTGATTCCTAATGACATCACTTTTGTTCTCATGGATATGCAAATTTCCATGAATGTAACAAGACACAAAGTGCCCATAAAAATAATAAACCAAAAATTTGAAGTTGAGTTACGTAGGACACAGTGGTGCATTTCAAGGACTTCATTAAAACAACTTGTATGGAGTGTCACATTTTGTTTGTAGAATTTCAATGAAAAAGTGGAGTATTGTTTGTTGTGCATGTATGTGTATATACTTTGCAGTTAGGAGAGCCAATCAAGGGGTGGACATACATTCCTTCGTCTTCTCTTGGAGACTTGGTGAGTCAAGATAATGGGTAGGCAATCAAGTGGTTTGTTTTAGAGAGACAGATTTAATGCCATTCATCCTCGGTTTACAAATGATGTACACAAAAGTAGTGAAATGTGATCAAAGTTCTCCATAAATCATCAAACCCTCTGAACTGAAGCACAGCAAAATGTTGCATGTTTAAGAAAGTTTTAAAAAATCCTGATCAAGATACAACTCTAAACAAGTAAAAAAAACGAAACACCTGCAGCTTTCAGGTGGCAATTTTAAGACTTAATGCAAAAACTGAAGTGTGATATAAGTGTATAACAGCAGCTTTCTGAAGCCTTTGCTCTTTATTAACACACACCGATGTGAGCCATGTCCAAATCAAACTGGCTGCGACTAGTGTAGCTCACACTTTTATGGGTAGCCATTCCCCTGTTGGCATCCATAGGTGCACGTTACTTCAAGCCATGGCCAGTGTTTGAACTTGGCCTTATATGCAAATGCTACAGTGTTCCAGAACATGGGCGTCAACCAGTGGGGGATGGGAGGGGGTTATGTTCACTCGCCCACTTTTGAATAATGTAAAAAAAAAATGTTTGTCATCCCCATTTTTGGGGGTTGTTGAATAAAAAGTGCAGGTTCATGTTTGATTCTACAGTTCAAAGTGGCAAATTAAAATGCCTCGGAGCTTGAAAAAAACAAAACACATCCACAGAGGCTTCCAAAATTGGGTAAAGTGGTCAGAAATTGCCTCAGGTCAAATCACAGAGCATCTAGAATCGGAAAGTTTCTGGCATGCCGTTAAAGGCTTCACTCTCACGTTGGTTTTGCTTAAGGCACTTTGTTCCCCCCAAAAACATTTCAGAAGTGACTGACGCCTTTGCTCCAATGGAAGTAGCGAGTACGATTTAAATTATTTGTGTGACATCTGGGAAGTCAACCATATTTCTTTCAGCTTGTTTTCATCTGGAATAAAGTTCCAACACACTCCCACTTAAAAGAGATGTCAAAGGTTGCTCCAACGATATGCATGCTTCTCTGTACTATGAGCCTACTACATATGAATAAATTAATGGAAATTGGTCAGGTTCCCTGCTGCCAGCCTTAATTCCAGTGCCATTTACAGTGTTCAGATTTGATTCAAGATTGAAGCCCCCCCCATAACATATATTCTGTCTGCAATAGGAACACACAGTATTAGACATAACCAAAGGCAGATCTGGAAACAATTTTGATCACCTTTGAGCACTTTAAAACACCACACAAGATATACCACATGTGATGTACATGTATAGAAATGAACCATTTACATATAAATGAAACATTTACACTTATATACAGCAAGCTTTTCCATGCCCCCCCCAATACAGAACAAGGTTATGCTGAATGGTCAGTCTGTGCATTTTGGTTTCAGACTGCATCGAATGATGCAAGTTTAACTCAATGGAGTGTTTGTGTAGTAATGCAGAGTAAATGACCTAGCATTACAGTCATCAAAGTACAAGGAAAAATTTCCACGTCTGCACCAAACTAGCATCCTAGAATCTGTGAGGATATGTGTGCTGAAGACTGTTGCTCAAGCACAGACAATACAAATGTGTAAGTTCTTAATAAATGTAACTCCTGCTACATTTGACAGGCTTTGACAGACTGCTTCAAGCCCACTTTGGCCTCTGATATTGGTGGGATGATACCGCCCTCTGGAGTGCAACCATGGAACAATAAATTTAAGTCGTGTAGGCATGCTGTAAGAACTGGATCAACACTAATGGTGAATAACCTGTGTTGAATATCAACATGTAGTCTCAGTTTTGGAAAATGACCCAAATCGGCCTGGGATTGTGCATGAATGAAAGAGGGCACTTTGTTACCTAGCAACCTGGAGAAAAGCTCTTTCTGAAAATCCACCAACAGCACAAGGCGTCAATTCTGAGGTATAGGGGTGGTAAAAAAAGGTTTAACGGGACGAAAATTATATTTTGCAACAGGTCAAGAAAACCCTGGCTATGTACCTCTTTTACATCCAGGAGTAACAAAGACCAGTGGTAACACACCACTGACTGTTCATAATGCCTTAGCTTTGATTAGCATTTTGATTAATTAAAGTCCAACAGTTAAACAAAAAAAACAATGTGACTCAAAGGGAACAATGTTGGCTTGCACCACTGTCTATAAATGACAAGTTTATGCCAACAATGACATGAATATTATACTGCCTTAGAACATTCCCTTACCATTTACACACAGCATTAGGTTTTCCCCCAAGAGTTTATTATGTTACTCTTTTTTTTTTACGAGTACATGATTTTCAGTACATTTAACACTACTCAACTACACGTGCAAAATTAAGGCTGTCAGACTACAAAGATCACACTATAAACTAGTATCTCTTACACCAGCCAAACTTAGAAATACCATATTTATCACATGTCAATGTCACAGAGCAAGAGAGTGCACTGTTAGCAGCCAGTGTCCATTTCGGGAATACAGACAAAACTTTTTGGAATGTCTACTCGGCTGAGGAAATTGTTGGATGAGCCATGCACACAGTTCAGTGTCTCTTAACAGCAGTCGAGTTTCCCAAAGAATACATTTAAAACACAAAGTCCCATTTAACCTTTTGAAAAAAATACTGCTGACACCCCACACATCTTGATATATTTATTGTTCACGGACAGCATCCCACTTTAATAGTCATTTTTGTTTTGTTTGATTTTGTTTGTATGGGAAATCATTTTGAAATGATTCGGCATCTGACAGGGAAAACAGATTTCTCATTCCACACTCTTTGCATAGTTTTACTACAAGAACTTGGTTTCTCTCTGAAACCCTGACCATCTGGGGAACCCATTCATCTGGCTTTTTACTTGAAACTCAAGAAGGACTTGTCTTTTCTCTTATGTTGTGTTAGTCTCGTTCCAGGAGGTCTAACTGATGTTAGAGCAAATCTGGAATTTTTAATACACTGTCACAAAAAAACTAGCTTCTCTGGGGGCCTGGCAAGACCATAACGGTCCAACAGCCTTAATGATGTCTACTACAGAATATACATAAATGATTACATTAAAATAACACCATATTTCTACGAAAGCTGTTCTGATATGATTCCATCTTTCTGTCTAGAACTCAGCAGCTGGCTAGCTAATAATCACTTGCATTGCATGATTTGTTTGCTCTACTGACTTGTTAACCTTTTACATTCCAACACACTGTAAACTACAAAAATATAGCCCAAAATACTTTGATTGTACATACCTTGATACAAATATAGAAATGTCTGAATATAACTTCATTTTTCTGTGCAACTTATGTCAAAGCGCTTGTGGTATTCCATCTGCCAGCATAAGAAGGGTTGGTGACAGGGGCAACTAGGAAGCTGGGCCTAGTCCTTATACATACTTAAAGCTAACACATTTTTTTACTGAAAAAGAACATAATGCTTTCTGAACTTGACATTTATCTGCATAACTATTGAACAGAACTTTCAAGAAGTCAAATAACTTGGATCTGATTATGAAAGTTTTTCAATACAGTCTCTCTATCTTACCAGTCCACACAATGACACAACAGGACTTATGAAGTGATGAAAGTTGTTCAAAAACATTCAACAGGCATCTGTTCATTAATGTCTTCTACCTACAGAATTCTCAATCAATCACTACCTGAAAAAATAGAATTTAAAAGATGCTCCAGATTAAGAAAACATCTGAAATGCTGCTTTGTATACACACAAAGGTTACAAAAGTTGGAATAAGTTGAGACACTTTAAGGCAAGCCAGGAGGACACTCTACATGCAGAGACATCAAAGGTACATTCTAAAGTTTGAAATGTCCAAGGCTAGTTGTTTGGACACGCTAACTTGAGCCAAGAAGTGTGTAAATACTTGTCCTTGACACAATCCATCACATGCAACAAATGTTCATTTGGCTGCTGTTGTTTGGTCTGGTCTAAGTATACTTGGTGGTACCATTAAAACTGGGACACACTACTGTAGTGGATGACACTGAGTCATTCAAAGACTATTTACAGAGAAGAACCAGCAATGGTTTAGGGTAGAAAGGCTACTTGAACTCTTTGAGATTGTGACTACAACATTTGCTTGTTATGACTACTCACAAGGAATGCACTTTGATTTAATTATTGATCTGCGTACAAGCTGCTACAGACCAGAGAAAGCCCTTTCTCTGGTTAGGACAATATCGCCAAAGATTTATTCAGTTCAGGACATGATTTTAAGCTCAGTGGATGAGGTATGGATTTAGCATTGTCATTCCCACACCTTTCTTGTGACAAAGCAATATATCAAAATAAATCATACTGCTTAATCACTTCCAGAAAGGAACTGTATCTTTGAACGAAATCAATCAATGAAATAAAACAAAAAATGTGACTATCTAACAAAAACATTCTTTGCTGAAAATAACTTGCATCCACATAGATGCACATCTATAAAGGATCAAACTGTACAGAGCCCTAGATAGATTCTCAGTGACTGAAATAAAAATTCTGACTTTCTCAAAAGCCAGAATTTTGTTTGGGCAATGATTCTCCTTTTGTTTCAATGGTAAATATAATAAAATTGCCAAACATGTCCATTTCCCACTCTCAAAAATGCTCCAAGATTTTGAATATTTCAAACAATTCGGCCACATGCTTTTTATCGGACAATTCTTTCCCCTAATATCCCCCTCCCAAGATAAAAAAGATTCTTTAGTTTGCTGTCAAACATGCACGTGTTTGTGTCTTTTACACCTGTCACATAAACACACATCTACATTTACTATACAAACTCCCAACACTTGACGTGTTGCATTTGTAGGAAGGGAGATAAGTGCGTTTATGTTCAATCAGAAATAAACGTTATGTACACAACTGCATATTCAAAGAATTCCTGCATGTCTTAAGCATGGGTTTCCCCATCAAATGTACCAGAAAGTTTAGCTTACCATAGAGCACATAACAATGGACAGACAACTACTAGCTCAAAAGGAAGTTCTTCCATTTTCTACATATCTCAGAATCCTGGAATGTCTGCATGCATACCGTTATGTACTTTTATTTCTGCTTATGTCCAGCTATGAGCATGCGCTGAGGATGACCCACATGCACGATGTCTGCACTTAATAGCCAGATTTTTCTTACTTGGGACAGTTTTAGAGCTGATGTGTGCAGAAATGCACTTCGGGTAGAAAACAGGCTTAGGCTGGATGCCAGCCTAAAAGTTACACATCAGTGTCATAGCCAAGTGCTAAAAGTACCATACTTGGTCAGGTACTTTTGGAGTCCTTTAAAAAAAAAATTTAAAAATTTCCACAACTGTGATAATTTGAAGTTATCAATTTATTTTGTAATCTTTACCTTTTGTATCAAGCCTCCAATGTCCACGTTCTCCAGTTTCATTCACACCTAACCAGTTCAATATTTGGCGGTGAGCTTAGCACTCAAAAAGTACTCGGCTACAACACTGTAACACACTACAGCAGGTCTGATCATCAGTACCAAGCTGATTTTCGGTGCTTTTGCTCGAGCAAAATTTTCTGCAAAAATGGCTCCTAGTAAACTCCTAGGGATGCTTTTTATGAAATCAGCCAGTACCAGTGTGCTCACTTCAAAGTCCTGAATTATATAAGCCAATGCCCAAGTAAATATCTATTGTTCTTGATCTCTGCACATTAGTTTAGTGTTTGCACCAAATTTACCCACTTCAAATAACACCCTCCTATTGTGTCCGCCATGCTTCTAAATGGCTGAAGGAAGTATTCTGTTCTGTAGGGGCAACTTACAATGCCATAACATTTACAAGTGTGTGTCACATCCTTGGAATTGGACAAAAACAGCACCGCATGAAAATTCCCCAAAAGAGCTGAGAAAATTTGTGCATGAGATCATGTTAAATTGGGGGAAGGATTACTTTTTCAAAACCAAGAATAACTGACAATCTATTTGAGGATAAACACTCTTAATTCTGTATTAATGCCTACATTGTAAACTTTTGGATTTTTTTTGAGTAAAATCAATTAGCAACTTAGCGGGTGAAAGTAGATCAAGAAAGTGGGATCACTGATTAGCCAATAGACTTTGCAACACAATGTGATTCTGAATAAGGGCGGTGGTTATAAAAAAATCGCAAGTAAAAAGTCTGACCATTCAAACAAGACAACTCAGTACACATGCATGTCAACTCTTCTAAATTGCACCAAGTCGTCACAGAAATCACTGAAAGTCTGGAGACAGACTCTAGCGGCAGATTGAGCCTGAACGAACCGCTCTTAACTGGCTTGAACGGGATTAAAATGAGGTCACACTAGCAGCAGCCTTTTCAGGCAAGATGAGATTGTCAGGCATAACCCAGCAATGCAACCAAAGACTCTCAAAAGCTGTTATCTGCTTGTGGCAAACTTGATCTGGTTGTGGTCGGCTTGACCCAGTTCTGGCTTGCTCGCTCCGGTTCTGTTAAACTTGAAACATGCTACATTGGACAAAGATGCTCAAGCGCTGTTGCTGTACGTTTTCTTCAGTTTGGCACTAGATTGAAAGGAAAAAGGAGATAAGAAAGCAATGTAAGGACTACTTATTGTGGGTGAATTTTCCTTAACGGCAGCTTACCAAAAAGTTCACCTCTGTTGTTATGTTTTCCAAATGTATTCTGATTAGATCAAGATTGATTCCATTTTAAACTTGTAGACTAAACCAATCAATTCTCTATGGAACCCAAACATGCACAGGTTCAGTGTGTACACAGTAGGTTGCCAGCACAAAATGACCCAGGGTCTTTTGTGCAGTCCTCTTCACTGCATTTGGTTTACTGTACAATGATGCACATGAAACAGTGAAGCACAGTTGTTGGGCAGCACAAAAAAGCAATCTGATATTCCTGTGAGGGACTGTTGGTGCCGTGCACAACATAACACAGCTGAGCTTCTTTGAGGTGTTACCAAGTGACCCAAAGAGCAACTTCCACATAAAAGGGTTAATTAAC
>NW_019091413.1:556039-572554 GCF_001949145.1 Acanthaster planci
CTATGCTGCCGTGTTGCTATGCGGAGCGATTGACGGTCAAGACCTCAGCGTGTAATATGCGGTGAGTGAATGGGAAGCTGTGCCCACATGCACTGGGCTTTGTCAACTGTTCAATGAGTGCGGGCCATGACGGACAAATGAATCATGCTGTAAAAATGGGGTCTAAAAGTGTGGGGTTTTTGCGGCGCTGCTGCATATAACTTTTGCTATTTTTTGAAGCTATTGTTTTTTTTTCTGTTATATATTTTCCCATCTACCAAACTTATATCTCCCCCAAACCACTCTCATATTTTATCTCCCAACTTGTTCATTTTCCCTCCCATAGAGTAAGATATTTCCCTTCCCAAACTTTATTTCCCCAACAATTTCAAGTAAAATTTAGAAACAAATAAAATTAAGTACACACAGAAATACACACACAGACAAATATTTGGAGAGAACTTCTTTTTCTCTTATTTTCTTCTTGTCATTTCTCTTGTGTTTTCTTTTCATTTCTCATTGAAATAGTTGAACTCATAAAAGTAGTAAAATAAATTTCCACTATTTTAATCAAATAAAAAGCAAAACTCATAAAAAAGGCAAGAATGAGCAAACTCCTAACACCGGTGCAAGGAATGAATAGGATGAAAAGTTTCCAGAAACTTTGTCTTTTTCGTCATTTTTTTCAAAGGTTGAAACTATGACAACTCCTAAAACCACCAGTAAATGACATATTGTTTTACACCAGATAAGAGGGGCATCAAATCATGAAAAACACAAAATATAAAATGTCCATGAAAGTAAATGTTCAAAGTGTCAATTAGTGGACAGTACGGTACTCCTTGAAGCAGGGGGCGACGCAGAGGGGCTGGTGGCACGTGTCGCACTCGAACTCGAAGTGTGTCTTCTTTCGCAGACCACGGGAAGTGCAGAGGACACACCGCCGGTGGCGGAAGTCGCCATAACTGGTCCTCTCAAAGTCCACGGGGAAGTGTCGGCCGACAAAGCCGGAGTTGTTGACTGGTGGAGTATCGTGCTGAGGGCGGTACTCGGGCAAGGGCTCGTCAAACAGCAGCTCACGGACAAGACTCAAGCGGTCGAGGAAGGAGAGGTGGTGACCAATGGCCAGGTACACGGCATAGCTGTTCACCAGCGTCAAGTTGAGCAGGGAGAAGAGGAGCTTCTTGTACCACTTGAGGGACTTATGAGTTGCTGGATGATTTGCTGCTAGTTGGTCGCTCTTGTCAACGCCCCCCATCAGGGTGTTGTACTCGATGACACAGGTCGGTTTCTGCTTTTCCTGCCCTGTCCTGTCTTGCTTGCAGGAGCCACGGATGTCTGCCGTATGCATGGTGGAGAGCATACGGATGTTGCGCTTGTCTCGCCACACCATGGCCGGGAGAGAACCGCTAAAGCCCAGGTCGGCTGACCGGAACGCTGTTTCGCCCTGCTTCAGCTTGACGGACTGCAGGTCTTTCGGCATCCCTTTCCTCTTTGCCATGACGGTGCAAATCGGGACTGCTGAAGGTCCGGTTGAGGGCAAGGTTGTAGCCCTTGCCACTTAAGTCGTTCACCAGGTCCATTACCACTTGTGTAGTTGCTGGGAGGTCTCCTTTACTTTGGCCGGTGTAGATTTTGAAGTTGTTGCAGTACCCGGCGGCACTACCGGTGCTCTGGTACAACTTGTACATCTTGATGCCGAAGCAGGCCCTCTTTCTGGGGTTGTAGGTAGCGAAGCGGAGATGCCCGTAAAACTTCAACAGGGAGTCGTCGACGGAAATGTCCCGTTGAGGAACGTAGACAGTGGCAAACTTCTGAGCAAGATGGTTGACGACTGGGCGCACTTTGAAGAGGCGGTCGGTGCAGTCCTCCGGCATGGCGGTGTTATCGTTGAAGTGCAGGGACTGCAGGATGGCAAGGAAGCGATCTCGGGGCATGACGGACGGGAATAGGCTCATCTTCAGTAGTGGGTCGGTGGACCAGAAGCTATGAAGGGTGGGGTGCTTCGCAATGCCCGTCATTATGCAAAAGCCCAGAAAGGCCTTCAGTTCTCTAGTGTTCAGATCAGTCCATGATCGCATGTGCGCCGATGTCATAGCGGGCCTCTGCACGGCATACTGGCTGGTCTCTTGCACTGTCTTGTTGTAGAGAACGTCGTAAAAAAACAGTTCAAAAGCTTCACTGCAGGTCGAGCTGCGATGCAGGTGGGGATCGACGGCACCACCATTACCGGTGAAGCCGTACTTCAGCAGTGTACTGTCTTCATCTGTCCACCGGAACGGTGCGGCACTGCTGCTGGTCGACGCAGCGGTCTGGGTACGGGACTGTCTCTTGCGCTTGGCATATACAGCCAAGGGTACATCACTGTCAATTTCTGTACTTGACTGTACTTGAGCAGGTGACAGCGATGATGAAGAAGACGAAGAACCATCGTCTGAACTGAGATAAAACTCGCTTTCACTGGAAGAACTGGACTCTCCAGATATAACTTCAGCCATGTTGTCTGTGCTCTGATAACATGATACCCAATATGAACACATGTAGCCACTGTACGGCGATTTTATTCTCAAGCAGCGAGGGCCGTGCCCTGTCAGTCAACGTGGCAAGGGCCAGCAGCGCCCGGGCCGGGTCATTCATGGGGCACAGGTGCATAATGAGCGTGCACAGCCCGCGCTTTGTTTTCAGTGCAGTGCAGTGATAATCCCCAGTGAGCGCCCGGCAGCGCGAACAAATGCGCTCTACACAAACAATACACGGATTACCTCCGCTAATGTCAGCACTCTGCACTGAAAGAATACGGGTATTGATTGGCACTGCCCGGCAGCTCTCAGCAGCTCGTAATTTTATTACCGGCTTTTATAAGTTCGATCACCCCGGCTATAAAATAAAGTCCCAATTCACCGGCCCCAGCAACCCATTATTGCCTTGGACCAATTTATTTTCCTCTAATGATGGCCTACACTTTTTAACTGACAGCGCCAAACTTTTTAAGACACGTCCAGCAACTTTTTTTTTTTTAAAAGTAAAGTTCCGATTTCGGAGACCCCGGCCACGAATATAAGGCCTATGCCTCCGGTACCGGAGCCCCTGGCTGGAAGTGGTTATACTCACCCCGATAACCCTGGATTCTACATGAATGAGCAGTGATGCCAGCTCTAGAAACTCAGAGTACCCATTCATAAGTGGCAATGAGCGATAACCTGGGAAAAAGGAGAAACAGAGGAAAATAAAAGAGGCCAACAACAAGCAACAACACTCAGAAATAAAGCTGCTTCCGCAGAAGCAGATCTGTAGCTAAGCTTACCTAAAGAGTCAAATATACGTACACACTTCTTGAATCAAGACTACAACCATTTCAGACAAGGCTGCAGCATCACTCACCTGTTCTGATTGCCCGCAGTGGTAGTGTCCGCTGACCGAGGAAGTTGGGGTCCCCAAAGACATCCTCATCTTGCACAACAAAGCGGATGAAGGCCAGTTCTTTGTTAACAACATCAAATTCACAGCGTTCGCTGAAGATTGGGTTGAAGCCATTGTCAGCTGTGCAACAAAAAGCACAGAGTTTATTAAGTACTAGGAGTAGCAGCCCATGTCCAAAAATTGTGGCTACGGCTGGAATAACAGGTGCACATATGAAAGCCCCTAACTCACCGCTAATGCCGTTTGCTATTAACACTTGCACTCCAATGCAACCTTACAATGACTCATACCAATAGTGCTTAATAATATGATGTGTAGGACAATTTTAACATCTTTGATTAACTTGAATGAGCACCAAGGCAATAAAAATGGCTTGTATCCACAAATGCAGACTTTAAGAAAGTACCTTTTCTTCCCATATAAATCTTTAAAAATGGCTTTGCCTCCAAATATAACAATTACTGACCAACTGTCTGTGTCTTGTACTTTTGGGCATTGTCTCGATCCAGACCAATTATCTCCACTTCAACAAAGGGACTGGCGATACTCCGCCCAGTCTTCTCCAAGTGACGTGCTGCCAGAATCTGCAAGGAGAAAAAAAAAAGGATGTTATGTTTTGCCAGACCTTAGTCTTGGATTGTCCAAAAAGTGGATGAGTTTCAGCCTTTTAAACATTCAACCCATACAAAATTATTCAAATGAATTCCAAACACCATAAGTATCAACTTAAATATACAATTTATATTAAATTACATTACACAAATAATTACAATAGTTAGCTAAAGCTGGTTTAGCAGTACCTCTGGAATACCAAACAATAAACTATTACAGAAGTCAAGATGACTAATAACAAACGCATGGATAAGAATTGGAACACTTTCAACAGTTAGGTGTTTCTTCATGGCATGAATATTGTGTAAGTGATAAAAACAAGCACTGCACGTTTTTGCAACCTGTATATCCATTTTCAGATTTACGTCGAACCAAGACACCAAGATTTTTAGCTTTCTGTACCAGTTCAATGTAGTCACCAACAGTTATACGACTGATGTTAATTTTAGCAATATGATTTTTAGAGCCAATCCGGTTCGTAAGTGACTTCGTTTCATTTATCATTAACTTGTCAGCGAGCATCCAATGCCTAATATCTTGTTCACCAGGTAAGTATGACGGTTCTTTTTAACTTGAAATTCCTAAAATCTAAATCAGAATGTGACCCTTTCCATTTTCTTTCAGCTTGCCGTTTTTCCAACTTTGATTCTTTACGTGAATTATACCATGGTACATTAGGACTAGCAATCATAATTTTCTCTTGAAGAGGTGCATACTTATCCAGTAGAGATGATAAAGTAGAATTATACACACATGTATATACCAGTTCATCAAATTGCTCATGTGAGTCTCTACACAATTCAGTAGAACTTAACTCCTCACAAAATGAGTCCACATTGATGGAGTTGGTTTTTCTGAAGGGCATCTATCTAACTGTATGGCTGAGTTTCCTCATGGAGATATCACACACTATTGATGAGTGATCTGAGAGATATGTATCAGGTACAGGCGCAGAAATGATAATGCTATCAGTCTTGCCACTTATAATTAAGTCCAATGTATGCCCCCAACCTATGTGTTGGATGATGAACATGCTGTTCCAGTCCAAAACTCTCCAAAAAGCTGGCAAAATTAAAAGCATCAGACTGAGCAGAGACATCAACATGGATATTAAAGTCACTGGCTATTAGGAGAGGACTAGGTAGCAAGATGATTGATTCCTGATTATCAGCAAATTCCCCCAAAAAATCATTAGTCGTTACCAAGTGATCTGTGGAGTGAGGAAGTTGATGAACAATAACATTACAAAATCCATTTGAAGTACATGTATGTTGCACATTCTATTGTGAGAACTCAAAAGTGAGCTTTCCAACAGATGTAGTTTTAGTTACAGCCAAGCTGTCTCTGTAGAGTAAGGCAACCCTCCACCACGCTATGCTGATGTGAATGGCTGTCAAACTTGCTTCCTGTAGGCATAGCCATAGCACTGGCAATGGCATCATTTTCAGATAACCATGTCTCTGTAACTGCTGCCATGTTGATTTTGCTTTAACACATAGTCGGTGCAATGCTCTGTCTTGTTCCTGATAGACTGCATATTAACTGTGCAGAACTTAAATGTTCCTCCTTCAACAGATAGATTGCGAGACTGTTTTATAGTAGTTAAATTGTTTGGGTTTCTCGAAAAATTTCTCCAGCATTTTGACCATGCAAAACACTGACGATCAACTTCTGTACTAATCACAGTTGGGATGTGTGACAATCGATAATGTTTGATTTCACGGGAATTGGAAGCAGAATACATGCTAAGATTTCCACGGTGGGCAAAGTAGCTGATTGAATTGCACAGGCTTGAACAAAGCTCAGATCTACAGGCAACCCTTGCCATCATGTCAATTCTTCTGCCAGCTCTGTTTCCCCTGTAATGTAACATTCTCTTTGAGCACATGTAACTGGTGATGCTCAAGATGCTGGCAAGTGGAAAATCGCAGCCGTTTTAATTCTGCATGTGAATACCGTATTCTAGTAGTAATGCCAGGTGAAGGTGAGCTTCAGTACTTTTACCATGCTTTTGATCACCAGCTGATGCACAGTTATGCATCAATGGTGGACCAGGGTTTAATAGAATGTCCATATAGATTGTGATGTTGAACGGAGGATCGTAGCCCGATAAAACTAGAGAAGTTTGTCCATGATTGGACCACCTTGTGTGTGACACACTAGGTTGACCATACCCAGTAGACTTTCAACAGATTCTCTGATGACTGTCAAACAGCGTGGCTCTGTCACTCAAACATACATGTACATTCCATGATTGATATGGACATATCGAGAGTGTAATAATGGCAGTACATGTGTTGGTAACACTTTTGCCCGCCATATTTGCAGCATAAGCTTACACACAGTAGTTACCACAGGCGTGGTCGTCTCCAGTAGATCCCGATAATTGAAAAAAATGAAGAACAATCCACAACATAAATTTACTCAAAGTGATCCATAACAATATCATAAAGTTCACCAAACACACCAGCTTAAAAACAACAATGGATGGCACTTACAAAGAAAGATAAAAACGGATAAAAATTACAACTAAAGCACAACGAAAAAATGGCAGCTCACAACAAAGAGCGCCCTCTATAAGCACCCTTGCTAACAAAGAAACAGATGGACAACAGGAAAATTGTTGCTTTGATGTGTTTACGTTTCCAACTAATGTTCATTAGTTTTCAATCAATCATTTTATCCTGTCTCAGGGTATTCAGGTTCAGGGTGTACAATTTCTGTGGAACAAAGGATCCCCCCCCAAAAAAAATGGGTGACAAACCGTAATGTTTAGATGGATGGGATCGACTCCAGACACTGTGCGTTGGTCGTAGGGGTCAAAGGCGGCATCTCTCATGCAGGCTGGTTTGAGAACGTATCCACAGCGGTTGTTCAGGGCAAAGAAGCCCTCGTTAACTTGCATAAAGCGGTCTGAAATTAGCAGGGGAAAAAAAAAGAAACTTGTGACCACTCAACAACTGAAAAACTTTTTAGAACCACTACCAGGAACGTGAAACATTCAATTTCAGTCAAAGCATGGCTGAGCAAATGAGTCCAACTCTTGCTATCACAGCCATGAAAAAAAACCCAAGTGGATTGTGTCATACATGCACTTTAAATTCATGTCTACAAAGGAAGTGAGATTAGATTTGCCTTTAAAGAGAAGGTACGAGCAGGTTTCAGCATATTTACGAACCTGCCAGCATTGAAAAATCAGAAATCCGGACACCCATTTTAATAGCACCCTCTTTTGCAGAGATTTTTTATTCATTTTTTCCTTCTTATGGAAATCAAAACATTCCGACCTTTTTAAACTTAAAAAAACAGTTCCGATAATTGGTTGGCAGGTATTAATGTCATTAACCTCTAACTCTCCTGCAGTTAGACTCAAACCCATGTATAAAATGATTCAAGAGGTTAACCCTCCCTGAGACTACACAGCCTCTGGGTCTGAGGCTATGGCTACCAGCCACTGCAGGCTCACACAGCCATGATGTAACATCCCAGTTACAGCATCAGTCCTAATTATTGTTGAGACAGTCCTAACTATGATGCTGCATCGTGGCTAGCCCAACTACGGTACAGCATACCAATTTTTGCCATAGCAAGTGCCGTCGTCATTTTGTATTCGTCATCAAAGCATGCCAGCAGAGTCTAATTTTTGTCTGTGTCATTGGTGAAATGCCAGGATGGTGTCTTTTTGATGAATTCTGTCTGGTTGTGAGTTGCAGACACCTGCAGAAGGCTGAGAAAATTTCTAAAGAGATTTGCCAATTGGGCCAACCCTATTCGAGCACTATAGTTGGGACTGTCCCAACTATTGTTGGGGCATAACAACAACATTCCATTGCCCAACTCTCATTACACCAAAATAAACTCTTTGTCTTGCTGTTTTTTGTCTGCTTAAGGTTCCATTGACCAACTCTCATTATACCAAAATCAACTTTTCATCTTGCTGCTTTTTATTTGCTTTGTCCAACACCACTTTACAGGCTTGTAAACCTGCTGCAACTTGTTGCATCTGCCTAAGTTGGAGTGGATCACTGACCTGGTGTCTGGTAGTTGAGAGACACCATCTGTGTGCCGATGTTCCAGATGGGCACAGGGTCGTAGTTGGAGGAATCAAAGCGCTGCCCCTTGGGATACGTCCGACTGACCTGCAAAAATCAGAAGGCCAACAGAATTCACAGTTTCATTTCACCCAGGAAACAGATGGCAAAGAAAATCATTACAACTGAAAAGGTTTACAGAAACTGAAAAAAACCAAAATAATGTATTTACAAATGGTTCAGAAACAAGGAGAACTGTATTCAGTGAGCAGTGATGGCTTTAGAAATGTGTATGGGTCGAGTGAAAAGAATCAATATGGTGTAAAGCACATGGAGAGTCCATTGCTTACTGAAACAATTTCTATAAATATGCCATCTTGTTATTATGCAAAATGTAGGAAATTTTGAAGTGGTTTTGTGCTTTCACAAATAAGGATCAACTGATGATCGGATTGAACATCGGATCGGGCTAATGTTTGGCAACATCAACAAAATTTGACTGTTCTTGCCGATATGAGTGCCGATGTTAAATTGAAGAAAGGAACAAAAGCTGCACTCAGCTTTGACAAACCAGAAATTTCATTTACTTCATTTCAGCATGAATAACTACTGTGGTTTTCATTTCGGCGTGATAACTGAACGGTTATACCATGGTTACACCAATGTAAAGTATCCCCAAAAATTACACCTGTGTACGATCCTTACTGCAACAACTCAACACACAGGCTGTGGCCCCACGGAGCGGTCAGTGTACGTCTGTAGCATTGCCATTGAATGGCATGCACAGAGCCAGGGAACTACACTGGCACCACAAGGTGTTGTGTGATCTGTCTGAAGGTAGCCCAGGTTTCGGCTCAAGTGTTGTGTGTCCGTACTGTGAGTGAGCTATGTGTGCACTGCGTGCATTGGTGTGAATACAACGGTGCGCTACTGGTATTGTGCGAGTGGAGATGTGATGTGCAGTTTATTGTCCACGCTTAGTGACAATAAAGGTAAAAAACCCTAATCCTGTTACTGTGTAAATTGACTCTTTAAGGGAGTACGTTGTTTTGTGTTATTATATTAGGAATAGGCCTACTTCATGTTCAGGTTACATTTTCAAGGAAATTGTTAACCACTCGATGCAGGGGGTTTACAATACTGGACTCCTTGGGTTTGTACGCGTAGTCGGGCTGCCCGAAATCGGACAAAAGAGCTGGGCCTTGTAACGAAAGACCATATTCTGAACAGAGGACCTAACACTGGCATTAGCGGAGGTAATCCGTCATTGTTTTGAAACAGTATACAACTGTTTGCAGCATTCAGGGCCCACGGATTATCACCGCCAAACAAAGTGCTCCAGCGACGAGCGATACAGTACCGCTGCATGCTAATCTGGCCGCATTTGAAACGACACCACTGCCATTCAGCAACACACTGGGCCAATTTCAAAAACAAAGGAAATTACACAACACCACACTATCTGGGCTCTCTTTATGGGGCATCAGGCCTGGCTGCAATACTCGGGCATCAATGGAGGTTGCCTGTCAGACTAGAGCAGCTACCAGACAGTCATTCATGTTGGTGTAAACATCCAGTAAATGAAGATATGAATTTTTGAAATAATTTGAAAACGGAAAATCTTGAAAATCACCCAGGAACTCGTCCCTAATATTCAAAGTCCACCCAGAAGGAAGTGGTTATATTGATAAAAAAAAACGGTAAAAAAAAAGCTTATGTTTTACCCAAACATCAGCCTTTTTTTTGCAGTTAAAACCAACATCAGTTGACTCCTATTCATAAATAATCTAGACACATGATAGATATACATTAGCCTTTTGCCCATGCCAACAGAAAGGACCTCTTCATTGCAGTAGCACTGTGTCTGGAGCCAGTTTAATACAAACTCTCAACAAAGAAAGAAAGACCGTGAAATGCTACAGCAGCAACTTCAAGCACACAAAAACCTCAGCGTCTGAAAATGTGACTTTAGGCTTTACTGAAGATGACACATTAAACAAATCTCTTAGAACTGGACGAACCTGGTGCTTGTTGTACTCCAGCAGTATCTTGGATTTGGAGATGGTCAGGTACCGCTCCACCTTCGTTTCTGGGAAGGAGGACATTTCATAGTAGTTGCCAGGAATGTCTGGAAAAAAGAGACCAAAAAATCAGATGAAGATTCTTTCTTTTGCTCTCCTTCCTGGTGAGGGTTTAGTCTAGCAATCTCAAAAAAAAAGACGATGTCAATAAAGAGAAGAGAGAGGTGCTTACTGTCTTCACGGAAAGGTACTGATCTGCAATACACGATGAGATCAGAGAATTCCTTAGCGATGCGCATCTTGCGTTCATGCCTGGTCTCCTCCAATCGCTGCAATATGAAGGAGAAAAAAAATCTGAAACGTGAATCATGTTCTCTTTCTTGAACAGCACCGCAAAAAGAACCTTAAATAACAGACCTAATATTCCTAAGACCTTCCAGGTCAGGCCAAACATTCCAAAAACATTCCAGGACAGGTCAAACCAACACTTTCCAAGAAAGTCCCACAATTCCTGTACTTTCCAGACATTCTAGCAGGATCATTCACCCACCCTTCCCTTACCCTGGCTTCAGCCTTGATGGAGGCATCCTCTATGGTCTGAATCCAGTCGCCGAGGTCTTCGGTGGAAGATGCTGCCAGGTCGATAGAAGGTCTGTTGTTCAGAGGGGAGATTCTGAAGACGTAGGGGTGGGTGGACCGACTTGCCGGCAACGTCTCTGTAAATGGTTTGGCCAAACATGTTTGATCACTCATTTCATGAAAAATCCAAACTGTAATACCAGGACAAGTTGACGACCAAAGTCACTCAGAAAACCCTTTAAAACTCTTTTCAAATTCATTTAAAAATTTGTATCTCAACTTATAGATCAACGATTGTAAATTCATACACAAATATATCCGAAACTCTGAATACCATAGACAGCCATGCTGTCTGAGCATCAAGCACAACTTAAAGGTTTCAAAACTTGTTAACTGTAGTTTGCAACTCATTGGGTCAAAAGTTCTCTCTCAACCTTATTTTCTTTTTAAAACTGGTAAAAAAGAAATGAGATCAACTTACCGACAACACATCTCCGAATATCGATGACCCCTTTCTGTAGGTTTCCCATTAACATTGAATCAGGTCCATTATCATTTGGCTGGGTTTCCTCCACATAATTGGATGGGAACCACATGTTCTTCTTGCCCCCATAGTCTCCTTTCCACCTGATATTTACATGGTATGAACAATGAATTTTGACAAAATTTAACCTACGGGTACACCTATTAATCAATTGGCCACTTTAACCATGAAAAACTTCAAATTTGATCTGATATTCAACTTGTAACTTGATTGACACTATTGCTACAAACATTTTAAATTCCTGTCAAACTTTCAGCTAAGCAGGAATCCAATGGCACTTTCTTTTCTTGAGTACCTGGACACAAGGGTAAAAGTATTACTTTTTCACACAATCATTTAGTGTTTTGGGGGCTGCTGAAGGCAACAAGAGGTGTGCGTAAATGACTTACCATCCAAGGTCCTGCTTGTCCACATTGGTAATGATGGCATGCTTGCAAAATGACAGCTCGTCATCTCGCTGTGCCTTATAGTCGTACAAAGCTTTCACCGTCACCTGCCAAAGGCCAAGTGCAATTGATAAAAAGGAAACTGGCCCTAACTGGAAGCACGATTTTACAGTTCAGTACCAACCACACTTGGTGAACAGTAAATCATATTTACAGGAAAGCCAACAGACATCTGGTTAATACTGTAAGAAAATGCATGGTTTTCATAAAACAGGAAATTCCTTGTACTGGTAAGATCATTCAGCTACAATCCATACATTTCAATTTGAGGTTGAACCCTAAATGCAAATATAAACACTGGATGAATCTCAACGAAAGAAGAGTGTAGATATGGTACACACGGTCAAGAAGATGAATACAAAGAATTGTTGGTTCTTTTTACTCCACGAAGAAAGAAAGAATGTTAATGTTGGTCCATTTGCACCTACCTTTGGTACAAACTGGTTTGGGTCCATGTAGAGCTCTGGGTTTCCATACAAGGAATTCTCGTCTGCAGCCTGGAAAAAAATTAGACAATGCAATTCATCAACTTTTTATTGATAAAGTGCTGAATCATTACTTAACTAAACCTAAAAGCATAAGTATGTTTTCCTTTTTACTTTGCAAGATTTAACTAACAACAAGTTCATTCTCCTCTACCATTAACCTTAAGATCAAAGACCACAGGTTTATTTCAACATGCAGCCGAGGTCATTTAAATTTCACAAAAAGTGTAACAACTATGGACCAATAAGAAAACCAGACTGTTTGGAAACTGCTGCCCACCCCTCCGAGCCGATCCACAATCTCCTGGTTAACAGGGTACTTAAGCTTCATCTTGCGGTACAACGGGAACTTCTCGTAGTAGGAGACCAACTCCACAATGCTCTCAAAGTGGGCATTGCCGATGGCAAAGAGGCGGCCCTCCTGGTTAATGCGGCAGTGCTTAATCTTGCCCTCAGCCCTGCAAGGTGGATGATGCAACCAAGTGGGACAAAAAAAGAGTCTGTGATTATCTAACCCTGGCTTTCTCAGAAATCTCATCAGAAACCAGTGCTGTTGGCCAGTCCATTTTAAGCCCTTCCGCAAGTCCAGTCTTAAGTCCTTTCACAAAATCTGTCATAAGCAATGAGGTGAAACAAGGACTGATGGTAACTACTGCCCATGAATGGCTGGTACCCTGATGCCTCACCTGAATGAAATGGCGTAGGAGTCGTCTGCCTGCTCCCTCTTCCTGACGAGGAATGAACCGTCTTGGTGCACCCGCTTCAGCATCTCCTCCGCTTGGGTTCGGCTCAACTTTTTATGAAACCAACTTTGTGGAAACAAATTTGCAACAGAAATTACCATGAGGAGTCGAGGGAAGTTAGCACCAATGCCTCTTACAGAAGGATTATACTTTCAAATTCTCTGTATCAAAGGCAATGGCATGCCTTTTAATGAACTGAATTCATTTTTGAAACTTGTGAACAATCCATACATAAATGACTTAATTCAAATAGTTGTTTTTGACAAGGAAATTGCTTTTAACATGCACACATGTAATGATTCAAAAGAACTAAATCTATAGGATTTGTGAGGGGAAAGAGTTCAGTTTTGAGAATTTAGAACTTTGTGATAGTGGACAGAACACTAGCCTTTGTAATCAAGAGGGAATATGAAATATAACAAGTAAACGTTGGTAATTTTCTAGCTTGCAGTGAGCTATCCAGTATTTACATTATTTACAATAAAGGAAAGAAGGAAATGTACGAGGGGGATTGTATGAGGCATACCCAACACAGTCAACTACAAAGCTCAAATAGTTGCTAAGGTTATGGACTGCAACATCACACATACAACAACATGAAAGAAATTTTTCCTGATGTGGTGCCAAACCTGTGTATATACAGTAATGGTAACAGCAGCAAGATTATCCATGCAAAGTAGAGTGCACGTGTAAATAGTACACAGCAAGGGTGCCCGGTCCAGCACATGGATAGATAGATGGATTAGTTTCTTTGCTCAACATGCTAAATGTTCCTACAGCAGTGCATTTATCTTGTGAATACTAACAAATTTTATGTATGGCCATATTTTTTTAATGCAAGAGATTGTGCACCCAGTAATGGAACTTGACAATCAATTTGCCAACACTTTCTTGTTGCGATAACCCACCAAGTCAATGCAGAATTTTGTACATGCAAAAATTTACAATATTGCATGTGTATCTATGGTTGAATTATTATAAAGCTTTCAAGAATTTCCACTCTTGCCAAAGGAAAGTTATTTGAGGCCACTCAATGTTAATTTTTTTTCAATGTATCTATTCCAACTTGCATAAAAGGAAAATTGCCCAGCAGAATAAAGCATCTGAATTGAAAAGTGAAAGTGAACAGTAAACAAAGTAAGATAAAGGGCCATGTTAATGGAGAACTGCATAAAAAAGATTAGGCAATGAATACTGTAAGAAATGACAATGACAGACCAGACCTACAAGAATTGAGAAGGGCATCTGGCACATTATAGGGAAACAAATAACACAAGAGATAGACAAACTGTGGGGAAGTTAACCTGTGTCTGTCTGATATTCTTCAGTGATTACTTTCAAATACTTCTGCTTTCAGTCAGCTTAAAATTTAATGTCAAGGGGTAACACTTTAAGACAAAAGGTCCATTCATTTTTTTTGTTGCACTCAAAGTATCCAATGATCAATTGGATGAGCTCATTCACTGGCAGGGCTAAAAAAAAAGGATAGCTAAAATTGCCTCTCGCGAATCATCACTTGGACTAACAACAAAAGTCAACTGGGGGATATGTCACATGCCTAGTTTTTGTAACTGTGGCAGACAACTAAAAAAGTAAGACAAGAAGCATTTTTATTTCAAGCATTTTTGTTTTTCTTTTCAACCACAAACTCTGGGCCACTCGTACATGCAAAAAACCTAAATTTTGAGATGCTATAGATGTGTCTCCTGAAATGATGGCATGTTAGCTGGAAAAGTTTCTTGCTGCGCTTTTGCTGTGTCTTTAGCAATGGGTGAGTTTTTCTACGACCATGTTTTTGCAAATGATATACAGGGCTTTGACTCCTTTCAACAAAGTAAAATTTCACTTGCTTTTCTCTCTGTGAAACAAGGTCGAATGTGCTTCTACATTTCGTGAAAAATATTGATGGCATTCTTTGCTTTGAAAGAAAATGAATCATGAAACAGCAAGATTTCCAAGAGCTTTTGATTCAAAATGGTACAAATAAAATATGCACAGCAAACTGTTACTGAGCAATGAATCAACCAAACAAAATTCATATGCTTTCTTCTTTTTCTGTAGTTCTTCGTTAACAACTTACTTTTGGTTTTCATGTCCCATTGCCTGGGGCACCGTGTGGGTCAGGGTTAACAGCAGACCGTTCCGTCCGCGCAGTGGCTTTTCACGATAGTAGTTTACAAGGTCGTACAGGTTTGGGAAGAGTTGGCTGTCCGTTAAGTAGTACATGCTCTGACCCTGCACTAGCTTGGATTTGATTCGGCAGTGATTTACCCGTCCCTGTGCCCTGTTTAAGATTGTGTTGTGTGTGCATGTACAGTATTTGATTTAAGGGTAGGGAGAGGAGGAAATGAAGGATTGATTCAGGGAAAGGTGAGGTCGAGGGTTAGTAAGGAAATGTGGACGCATTTGGCAAGATGAAAACCAAGACAGAATAATTGAGGATGAAAAAAAGAAACCATCGGATGGAGATACATTGGAAGGGGATTATGAATTTAAGTGATATGGTCATAAGGCATGTCGAGGAAAAAAGACACATTAATGAGGTGATGAAAAGGAACATACAAAACATAAAGAGTATGAAAGAAAAGTCACCGAGCGATGATGGTAAAGAGAAAAAAGAGGTCAAAGATACGTGACAAACAAGATAAAAATGATGGCAAGGAGAAGAGAAAATGACAGGAAAAACAGATTCAAAAGAAAAAGGAATTGATTACAAAAAAACCATAAAGAGATGCCTCCAGAATGGTTACGGTTTGAAAGGAGCACAGAAGTGACATGATGCACATGATGGTTTAGGTACACAGAGGAGAGGAGAGATAAAGACAAAAACAATACAATTAGGAACAAAGCATTAGGCCACATGCACGGTTCATCCATAGGTTAAAGAAGACCTCCATGCCAGCAACATGCAACCGACTGATTAGTAGAGCGTGAAACTCCCATCCACTAAGAAAAAAACACACCAGAAGACATGCTATCAGTGATTAGTGTCTTATTGTCACACCGCGTGGGAAAAGGAGAAAATACAGAGGTTAGCAGTCCATGGTGGGCGGGTTGGTGGGGGGCGGAGCAACTTACTCTTTGCCCTCATGACTTAGTGGCTGGGGTACTGGATCGGTCAGGAGGAGTTCCAGACCACGGCTGCGCAGGGGACACTGTCGGTAGTGGGAGATGAGACTGTAGAGGCTATCAAAGCAGGTGTGCTCCACCAGGAAATACTTGGGCCGGCTCTGGTCCAGCTTGTAGCGGATGCGGCAGTGGTTGACTTTTCCTCGAGCCCTTTTTTTGGGGGCAACATGGAGTTTGGGATTTTTTTTAAGGCCGGAGGGAAAAGGTTAGGGCATGAACTCGAGAAAGTGCAAAACTAGAGCATTTGTGACTTTCTGCTGCCAGGTGACCTTCATTGGCGCCCGAGTATTTCAGCCAGGCCTAGAGCCTTGTAAACAGAGCCCAGATTGTGCGGTGTTATACAACTGTCTTTTGTTCATGAACCTGGCTCAGTGCACTGCTGACCTCTTTTCAATAGGGGCCAGATAGTGTGCAGCGGTGCTGTGTGGCTCATCGCTGCGGTGGTGGAGCGCTTTTGTCCCCGGTGGTAATCAGCTTGCTCTCAATGCCCCAAACCCTGGTATACGGTTTCAAAACAACACTGGAT
>NW_019091413.1:572677-618385 GCF_001949145.1 Acanthaster planci
CCTTTGTCTGAGTTCGGAGACCCCGGCCACGCATATAAACTATACGGCTCCGATTTCGGAGTCCCCGGCAGGTAGTGGTTAATGACGTGGGTAGACGGAGATTTTTTGTATATATTACCTGATTAACTCAATTTAGCTGCAAAAGGAGTGATAAAAAACAGCCAGGGCAAACACAATTACTGCATGATGACGGGAACAAACTGAAAGGCTCCATATTATTCACTCCAAATGTTCGACTCAAGACTGAATATTGGCTCAAAATAGAGTTACATGGCAGCTGAAGACATAATGAAGTTCTGTATTGGGGCTAAGACTATCAACGCTTTGAGTTTGTCCAACTACTACAGGCACTCCAAACTGACACAGTCAATGGTGTGAATTATACTTGGGAACATGTTTTGTACAATTTTGTAATCTTTTTCCATGTCAAAACTATCTGTCATTTTACATCGGGTGTTAAACCTTCGCTAAACACTGTATAAATGAACGCTGTACACTCAGTGTTGTCCAAAAGTCTACTTGGGTGGGACTCGAACCCACGACCTCCTCCTTACCAAAGCAGATGTCTTACCACTTGACTAAGTGTACATACATGTACATGTAAATAGAAGTTGGTAAAGGACATGTAAACGCAATCTAGCTGTCTGTATGTACAGGCACAGCTGATGGGTCCGGGTGTCAAGCTTGCCTCAATGCCCCTCCACATGACCTCTGAACATAAAGGCAACAGAGGCTTTGCATGGTAGCCATCTTGCAGGGCAGTTGTTTTGATCCACAGGGAAACCTCCATTGTGTATACCCCATAGAGCAAAAACACTGGCCTGCAAGACAGAAGCCACGCAAACCCTCTAAAGTGTACATGTACTAAATCAGCATTTACGGCATTTGGCTGTATATCAAAAGTTGGCAGATATATCTTGCTTTTTTTTTCTTTCAAAAATCAAAATCTTAAGCAAACAATAATACCCTTGACAGGTGGTATTATAAATACTGAATACTTTTCCATACTTTTTCAGAGAAATGAGAGCACTGTTGCAAAAACTAATTTTTAAAAATTACATTGCATGGGTTCTACATGATAAGCCAGATCATTAGCCAAAATGTAGGTCAGATTTTAGCGATTACAACTCAAACTTACAAGGATTTCAGGATTGAAAATCCTTATCTGGAGAAGTACTGAGACATCACATCCCTGCCCAACTTACATTTATGAGGGATATTTCTCCCTGGACGCTTACCAGAAAGACAAGGAGTAGTCTCCCTTGAAGGTCTCACTCTCTCGCACCAGGAAGGTGCCATCTCCCTTCTGGTACTGGGTCAGCAGCTGTTCGGCCAGCATCCTGGGCGGAACGTCACTATTGCTGTTGAGCTTGCCATGGAACCAAGGCTCCGAGAAGTGTAGCTCGTCGTTGGGGGTGGCTTGCTATCAAAGACCAGGGGGAATGGGGGAGACGGGAACTCGTCAAGAGTGTTGGCTACTTTGGTGACCAGCGCGGGGAGTCATTCCTGTAGCAGTACCACCGTCATTGGTAAGTGGGTCACATCCATCATGTGCCTCTACAACCAATGTGTGTGACTTATCAAATACATGAGTGTCATATTACACCATTAACCCTAACACTCCTCAGTCCTCCAATAGGTGAAGGATTGAGGAGGGTTAGGGTTAATAATCGATCTTCACTGGCTTCCAGTCAGATTCAGGATTGTTGTTGACTTATAAATGTTTTTATGGTTTAGCACCAGTTTACCTAAGCCAGCTTATCATAAAGAAGCCCTCATCTCGTTACAATCCTCACATGACGACACTCTTCTCGGGCACCCTTTTCATGGCACCAAAGTCACCCTTGGGGACCACGCTTTTGTTATTGCTGCCTCTACCCTCTGGAATGCCCTACCTATTCACATTAGGAGAGCTAGTAGCCTTAGTAATTTTAAGTCGATGTTAAAAACCATCTTTTTAAATCGGCCTTTTATTAATCTGGATGTTATATTTTGTGGTTTGATTTTGCAACATTGTATTAAGCTTCGTTAGGTGTTTTTACAAATTTCATTTGCACAGATGTTTCACATTTATAATTCTTTAATTATTACTGTTTCTGCTTGTATTATAATTTTAGATGTACTATGGTCCGTCATGGATATAATATTTTAGTGTGGTTTTCCTAGTATATATTTAAGTCATTTTATTGTTCAGCGCATTTGAACAAATTCTATTCGGAATTTGCACTTTATCAATGAATAAATTATTATTGTTATTATTATTATCGCAATAAATAGTTTCTCCTTGAAAAACTGCCTGATGAATCACAACAATTTTAGAAATTTTGGAAGACATGCAAACAAGATTCCTTCAACCCTCTGGACTTGAAGTGTAACGAATGCCTTTTTCATCAACATGGAAAATGACACTGCTATTGATGGAAAGTAATGTTTAATTTCTCCACCTCATATGCATGAGGGCGGTGCATGTAATTTGACATTTAAACAACACCTCCTTGTCAATTTCAACTTACAAGATGAGATGAACATTTTCTCTTTCAGCCTCAAAACATCCAGTAATACTCAATTTGCAAGAATTTACCACCCGGTGGCTTCCAGCTGACAGACACAGATCGTCTTATATTACTAATGACCCTTACATTTATGTACATTTCGTGGTTACTGTAAATCACAGAAGATGCTATTCCTGTGGGGTCATCGCACTCATGCACATGTCTTAACTCACAACACCCTACTAGTCAGAGAGGAATGTAATGGGCAGTGACTACCTAAGTGTGAACAAGATGGCGCCGCAGTAAGGGGTTCCACTGCTTTTCACTGAACTTGTCTATATTGGTCACTCTACAAATGTCAAACCTTTGAAACCACAGTACAGTACTTACAATATCCAATTGACTGCTGGTGTCATCATCATCATCTTGGTTGCCAACGTTCTGAGTCTGCTCACAGTAGAAAAGCTTCTCTGTTGTCAACATGAAGAAGTGGGGAACCCACTCATTCTTGAGAGGAAAGAAAGTAACAGGGCTTATTTGGGTGAGTGGATCAGTGTCGACAATTTATTCATGTCAGATTGCTGACTGGTGGGAGACAGAAAGTGTACCACTGAAATCTTTTCAGTGTAAACTGATGGTTTACTCACATCCATTGGGTCCTCAATCTTAAGAATTCCATTCTTCAGAGAGTTCCTCACATCAAGTCCAGACACTGCACATAACACAAATTTTAAAGAAATAAAAAATAATAAAAGTCAACACAAGGTAGGAGTGGAGTTCAAAATGCCACAAGGACATTGAGCAATGTATGACTGGCCATCAAATTGAGTCCTGTCTTGAGTTTAACACGTGTGACTGCAACCCAATATAACCTGATCACATCAGAAAGGTCTTCACAGTTTTTCGTGGGCTTCCCTGTGAAATGGAGGACTTCAACCTTCTCATAAATAGTTTCAAGAATTATACGGCAAGGCAGAGTGATGAAAAGTGAACAAGCGCAGTACTGCGGACTACTACAATCTGTTTGACAATTGGTTAAATTTCTTTAACCCCTTCACGGTGGGATTATTTTGACCGCGACTGCTGGGCTGTGGTATGCCCTGAATGGAGGGCTTTGTCCAGCAGCAGGCCCCATTGAACCAACAGCTGCATGGTGAATAGACCGTATGTGTGGTATGCACTAATCCTCACACAATGGTGCGGTAGTAGCAGTCCTCCATAGCGAAGGGGGTTAACCACTTGCTGTGTCATTTTTCGGCTTGCATTTTTCAGAGGTAATCTATCACTATTTTTAAACAGTTTACCACTGTTTTGGGCAAAGTGCGGCCGCAGATTAACACCGCGGACAAAAGTGCTCCAGGGCCCCATTGATGAGCAATACAGCATCGCTACATGCTAATCCAGCCGTGTTTGAAAATACACCACTGGCATTTACTGGGGACAAAGGAAATCATGCAACACCTCACAATTCTGGGCTCTCTTTACAGGGCAGCAGGCCTGGCTGAAATATTCAGGAGTCAATGAATGTTGCCTGTCAGCTTAGAGTAGACACCAAAGACTCATTCGTGTCCAAAGAGTCATTCGTGTGGGTGTAAACGTCCATTAAATGAAATGATGAATTTTTGAAGAATTTTGAAAACTGAAAATCATGAAAATCGCCGGTATGTGTGCACAGCATTTTTCAAAGCACCCGAACAAAGTAATAGGTATTAATTGTCACAAAATGTGTATTCCTACTAATTTCCAAAACGAAAGCATATTTCCTGGCTGCGCCACACTTTTAAGCAGACTTCACAAGATTTCATCCAGCCACAGTATCGCAAGGTTTACACTGCCGTACTGTATGCTAGCCACATACACAGCATGCAGTGATTGCCTAGAGGGGTAGTTCCAATTGCTCAATTGCGACACCCCTAGTCTCTCTTCCAGTCATTTCTCATGTGCCATAAATCAACACTTGGTCGAGAATAATGTTGACAGACCACTAACAGCCAAACTGGTGACTTTCAGCTCATTTTCAAGTCTTTTAAATCTTGTGATCGACAGCACTTTTCACGTTACAGTCCACCAAGCTTTGTGCTTCTATCACCCATTTTTCCAGAGCATCCAATTGCTTTCCACAGGCACGTGTTGAAGCCGTGCACATGCACAGGGTCTTGTACAATGATGGGCACCGCGCTATAGCCTAACTTGACTTTGTTAGTTCCGTTTCATACTGACTCACATAGATATATACAGGGGGTGGCTGTGCTCTCGATAACAACCAGTGCAGGAAGGAAAAAAGTGATTACGTGCAATCTACCATGTTTCAAACTTTGTTACTTGATGAAGATTGTTGGTCTCCAAAAGCTCAGAACAAGCTTAACCATTTTGAGGTAAATTATTTTACACATTTATGAACGTTCAATGTACATTTTCTCTGGACAAAAGGGATAAAATTGTAGAGTGGAAAAGGGTTCAAGCTCAGTTCACCCAACCAGGAAAATAGAATTCAAGCCTACCAGCCTTGCTTCATGAAAACAAAAATCATTTAAAATGTCAGTATTTTGGGGCTGTTTGCAATGATTCCAGTACAGTTGTGTAACAGTTATTATGTTCGGTTATGTGCGTTGGCATTGGGGGCCAGTTCATCTGTTGTGTTGTCATTTAGGTTGGTCTGTTTATGGCGGGTTCTGAAAGTCCCATAATTATGGTTGCAACATTGGATAATGCGGAAATGGGGACACATGGGACAAGGATCAGAGGAGCCCAAGTGGAGCTGAATAGGATTGGTGTGTGAGGATGATAGTGGCAAAAAATTTCTGACTGAATGGCTTGGTGGACGTCTACATTATCAACCAGGAGGTAGAATCAGGTCCAATTGAGGCTTAAAGCCTGTAATTATTGAGTTTTTCCCTTTCAAAAATCCCTGATCAATAACAAGGATGGTTCTTCTTAGTGTAAAAGAGAACTCACTTTCTTCAGTTGGTACGCTGAAAGTCTCACTGGCTCCCGTCAGCTTCTTGTGCTTCAAGATGATCTTCTTCCGCAGCTGGTTGACGGTGGGCAGTGTAGTGGCATCGCGATCCACTGGCTGGGTCAGAAGAGCATCTGTGCATAGACACAATGGGATAGAAAACCCATTAAGATCAGGTACATGTAGTTTCCTCCACTGAGATCAGGGAAGAAACTTTAATGTCTAGTTTGGAAACTGTGACCAGATTCGGTTTCAATCATTTTTCATTGGGGTGCCGTGCACTTCAACAAGGCATTTCACAAACTTCTCTCTACTAACAAGTACACTATACATAGCTCTTGCTGAAGAGTACCTGCCGTCATCTCACCCACAGGGAATACAAAACAACTGCAGTCATTTCAGACCTAGGACGGCAGGAACAAACACTATTTCTGTGAGTTGTCAGCAGGACAGATTTCATTTAACTTCCAAAGAAATCACAATTTAAGTTCCTGCTACTGGAATACAAAAATTATAAAGACTTGCCCTTTATTCTAGTCACAATTAAGAGCACTTATCCCTCAGTGAAATGATCTACTTACATGTTTAGAGGTCATCCACCATTGTCATTATACAACCATACAAAATGTATGCCAGGGGAAGGGTTATCAGGTTATGTACACTTTTGATAACAATTGAAATTGATGGTAATTGGACTTTTTCCTTTCTTTCTGTACATGCTAAAGGGGAGGATGATCTGAGAAAAAAGTGTGCTTTGTTGACGTGTGAGAACGACGACGAAAATGGACGGCCCCTCAGAGAGAATTTGGTATTTTTCTCACAGCTGCATTGAAATTTCCAAGACAAGTTATCTCATACTGAGAGAGGATATGGGCAATCCATGCCAATCCACTGCTACACCTGTTTAAAATAAGTAGTATATGCAAATATAAGGCAAAAGTTTACCCCCGAAAACTTCCTGGAATGATGTGGCCATGTTACGTTGCTGTATCAGTGTGCAGTGGTTCTCTATCGACAGTATGATGGGCAAACTATGGGCAGAACAAAAAAATCAAAGAAGAGACATCATCATCAGTAGTTTCTCAGTGTAATGTACAAGGCCTCCAAAGGCTGGTTAGCATATTTGTCACACACGACACAAAATCTACCCACTGGCAGAGTTATCAGAGAGGGGGTAGTTTTGGGGTTTACATTCCATCTCTTGGTCCAAAAAAATAGGAAAACAAAAGGAAACCGACTTAAAGACATCTATTAAATCCCAGTTTACAACGGAACCCCATTCCTGAGCCAAACCAAGATTTTCCCTGTCACAGACTAGGATTCTCACCTGTGACTTGTGACTGATGACCTACGATCTACCACTCAAACTTGACACGTGAGCTAAGACTGAATAACATGAATGCCAAATTGGACTGCAATAATCAAATTTGGACCAAACTGCCAAATCAGACATGACTAAGGTAAGTTCAACAGGGTCTTGATGAATTTGAGCAGAAAAGAAAGAAACTTTCTGATCTATGCCCAGCTGCTGTATTCTGTCCATTTGAGTAGGACTACTTCAAGGGAAAACCCAGAGAAACTCACTCTGACTGCACCCAAGCATGTTCCTTTATCGTCTTCAGAACATCCATGAATTTGATTTTTGAAGTCAGGGTCAGGCCATGATAGATTATGGGCATTCCTTCTGGTCCATCCCAACAGTCAACTATCAACACAAATTGGATAACATTTTTCCTCAGTTAGACAAAATTGTAAAATTAGAAACCATCCATATCTGTATTGAAAATCAAGTAAAAATGACCCTTCGCCCACATTACATTAGACATCATGATACATGCTAAGAACGGATACAACCCTCCCTAAAATTCTCCTTACTAGTTTACAATCAAATTCCTGCAGAGAGTACATTCTTTTTCCCTGCCTGGTAACTGGTATAGTTTTGAGTATTTCTAAAAAGACATTTAACATGACATACGTTCCAGACATCTGCAACCCATGCGTAGACAGCGTACGTAGGCCTCACATGATGACTCACTGGCAATCTGATCCCCTGTAAGATATCTGAAATCACAACATACAAATATTTTCAATGAAATACAGCAGCAATTGTCAGGAGTCGTTTTCAGGCTTTACTTTCACAGTTTCAACTGGCAAACAGAAGTTATTTTTGGGGGGTGGTCTCTGCCCCCATCCCAGACCATTTCTCTGAGACCAGCTTTTCAGCATAAATCCTGCTCCTTAACCAGTGATAGAACTTCAATGTAAAGACGTCTAGTGTACATGCTTTATGCACCTGAAGGACTTCGAATGGTAACAGTTTGAATTTAACTCTGAAGTGAGGGTCCCCTTTACAAATGGAGTCATTTTTAAGAGCTGCCAAGCACCTATAGGAAAATGCTGAGTGCAGAGAGTACTTGCCGCGCAAAAACTGGTAACCAACTGAACTTTACAGCATTGTATATTTATTCCCAGCTAATATCTGTTCCACATATTTAACTGGCTCAGCAAAATTTTCTGAATCACACCTTAGGCCTTTAAATATGTGGGGAAAAAATCACTACATCCTAATCACCACCAAGAAAGAACCTATGGATGAAGTGAAGCAAGGTTCCTCACTGGTAACCTCATGTGTCATCATCCCGTCAAATTATGACTTTTTCCTCCAAACGCTTACGTATTGTGTGAGGAGGCAATCAGGTAGTTACAGAGCGGCTGGCTCATGTCATCAACAATCTCATCATAGCGCTTGTCCCAGATTTCATTCTCGGGCGAGAACAAGTACAAAAGAAACTGAGGTGGGGGAAAAAAGAATTACAAACAATTTAAATTGTGCCGGAAAAAAATATTCCGATTGTAAATTAAATACTAGTGACTATAATCAAACAACCGATTCAAAACTTTGCAGAGGGTCAAAGAATTGGATGTCATCAAGTTTCAAGAAAATCTGTCTTTGCAAAGGCCAAGATCAAAGCAATCAAGAGGTGCCATCTGATTTGTAGGAACAGTGGCTACAGTGAAATACCTTGAGGTATTTAACATGCATCAGATGCTAACCAAGAATCAACAGACTCACCTCCGGCACTGTGAATTTGGGATCTGAATCCTGGCAGGGTCGGCCGAGGCCAGAGAGGAATGATTCCATCAAGGATTTGACAGCAACTGGATTGTTTGCCACAGTGTCCTGAAGCATGGGAAAAAATCACTCAATAGTGGATCCAAGCTCAGCTAGCACGTAGAAAGTGATTCTAAAATCATATAAAGCATCGTATCAACAGCTAAGTACTGGAATTACAAATAACACCAACCAGTATAGGTAGCCGTGGAATTGCTTTGACACTGTTCCTCAGGCTGCGTATGTGAATGCGAGGAATTATTTAGGAAAAATAAAATTCAAGTGGTGGGTAGGTAGAAAATCCCAGTTTCTATGTTTTTTATTTGCATTCTGAGAGTCACCTAGATTAGTAGGAAAGCACTCAGAATGCCAGTCTGAGCATCTCATGTCTGGTTAACCCCTTCCCATGCAGAGCACGCAGGGCCACAAACCGAGAATTTGCGGTTTGGCAGGTGGCCTTCGTGGCCAAGCAAGGCTAGAATGCTTGGAGTCAGTTTTCGGCAAGAAATTCCCGCCGTCAAGGGGTTAACTACAAATGTACCATAGTAAGGGGCATATTTTTAAATATACTTGAAATGTACCAGTAATGCCCTCCTTGACTGTGTTCAGATATTGTTCAACTTTAGACCTGTTCAACTTCTTATGGTCCTCATTTTGCAAATAATTTAGCATAATTGATAGTGGACCTAGTGTTATCGTCGCCAATAAGCTATTTTCCTTGTAGCAATTTGGTGTAGTGTAATTTGCATAGTACAGTATGTCTAGTCAAGCTGGGTTCGACTTGTGCAAATTGTTGCCTTTGAAGATTCTTTTTTATGACTGGGTTAAATTTGCATGCGATGTCAGGCCACACGGTTCTTACATTCCTTTATGTATTATTATTCATTGGTATGTAATTTGCAATGCATAATTAGGTCGTGGTATCATTCAGCCAATCACATTGCACTATTCCCTTGCCATGTGATCTTACCAAGTATATCAGTGCGGGAAATTCCAATGCGGGTCAGTCTTCGTTAAATGCCGTCGGAAGCTGAAGACTGTAAGTTCACTTGCATTTTCTTCATGTTTAAGATAGAAAATGTGCCTATAATGTATATTTGAGATCACTCTGTATTTATTTATACTTTTTCTTACATGACTTGGGAAACTCATTGCAACACTGTCGTGTACATTTGTTCGTAATTTGAGTCGATATGTGGAAGATTTATCCTCGTATTTTGCATGGGCGTATGCACCGATACGAAATTATATGTGTGTTTGTACATGTATTTACCAGTTATGATATGTTATTTGTGATGTTTATTTTCTTATAGTTGCTCGGTTTATTTTTGTATTTTCAGCACCAGAATACCGCTGTAAACCCTGAAACCTCCTGCTAACCCGTTTATTTCAGTAGCAATCTTGAATACAATTCACTGCGTGTATTCCAGGGGTGTCGATCCCCCGTACGATTTGTAAGTGTGTAATTAAACATACGTTGTAATGATACATGTGATAATGTATGTGCACAACTGAGGGAGTGATTTATGTATTGGACATTGAAGATGTTGTAAATTCATTTGAAAGTACAACTGCAGGTGACAAAATCTCGTTTAGCAAAGCGGCAAAATCCCTGAATTTTGATAGAAGATTGTCTGTGTGCTTAATGTGTAGTTTAGACTTAATTATAATTGGGGTTTAAATTTCTTATACTTATTAACTTCTAATCTATTTAAATGTATCAATTTCATTTATTTCAGTTTCACCGATTCCTCGTGGAATTGTGTTATTAAACTCAGGGATTAGCATCTTGCATCACCGTATTACATTCTTTGGTGTTTTCACGTGCACATCCGTGACACCACGTCACCCTAGTTCAATCAATGTCACAATGTTAAGTCACTATAATGATCATCACTTGTGCTACAAACTCTGTTAATGTTTTCTTCTATAATTGTGACAAATGGAATTATATAAATTAAATCCCTTAGAGAAAAATTTATGCAGAAAAAAAATTTCATTTTTACAGTCACTCAAAGCACTTTTGTATTGCTTTTAAAATGTCTGTGCATTGTACCATCATTCTATTTCAGTCAATAAGCTGCATAAGCCCCTTTGTTTGTTATTGCTTACTCAATTACAAATACAAATCCTCTCCTTATCTTATCCATAGAATCTATCTCCGGTTTTGTGTCCTATGTTATTTACTAATTCTACTACATGTACACCACTTTCCACTCACGAAGAGACTACATCAGAGTCATAAAATGGGGAAGGCCATTGCTATACAACTGCGTATGCACATTCTGAATGGCATGATCTGTTATAGGATTAACCAGTGTAAATACTTGTTCGGTGATAAAGTGTACAAAAGTGCAGGTGGATTTCCAATCAATTCCAATTGAAAAATGGGTGCATTTGCATTTTTTCAATGAATAATAAATATCTCTTTCGTAGTGCAGAATTGTTACCAAGGGGCTTCAAAATCAATTTTGACTGTGATGCTGTAAAACTAGCTTCCAAAGGGTACTCCTTAAAATGCTGAGGTTCACTTCGGCTTTCAGAAAACGGTGTGTGCCAGATGTACCAATTGCATGCTAGCTTTACCATACCGCTCTCAACAATAAATATTAAAACTATTGAACAAACTATCTGAACAAGAAGTTTCCATTTCCATTTAATTCAATTATATGTCACTCTTCCTTTACCTTCTGCTCCTGAGCAAGAAAGCGGATCATGCCATTCACAGTCACCAGATTTCTGAAAGAAACAAAATAATATCCTAAGTTTCAAACAAAACAGACAAAGGAGGAAATCAGATTGGATACATTATGAGTAAGCGCACATGAACAAATAGGAAAACATCAATGAGTTTGGGGGAATGGAGATTTTTTTTAAAACAGAGTATACATGTAAGTAATGGAAATTAAATTGTTCCTGAAAGTTATACCTAGGAGGAAGTAACAGAGTTATTACAAGGGACGTAAGAACTTGAGATATTTACATTAATATATTATGCGGGAAAGAAAGAGGAAATCAAAGTCCTGATGACTTTTATCCACATACATCCTGATATCACTGTTTTTACCAAAGAACACATCTTGAAAAACAATTTAAACAAGTGCACCATATGTTTCACTTGGATTTACATGTATTTAAACTCAATTTGTTTCGTTTTTCTTGTAAATCATAAAATGAAAATACCAAAAAATTAATATAATAGGATACATAGCCTGACTCTACAGCATAAAAATGGCTACTTCCTGTGTGTGATCAGAATTTTAACAGGAAATCAGTGATACAAATTTCAGGGAAAAGGGACAAATGTTGCTCTTTTTGCTGCAACCTGTTTTCGGCATGTTTGGTGGTGTGAACAGGTGCTTGTGTGGCCGTGTCCAAATCTGATGACTAGAGCTGGCAATAATAAACAAGTCTATGGGAACCAGCTGCAGACGCTAGCTTGTTGGCTCCATGTTATTGCCAGCCGCAGCCATAACACTGGGACACACTCTGGCAGTTGCACTGGGCAGTATTAAGCCCCAGACAGTGACCAATAGTAATGTAACACCGCATGTTTCTGTGAACACAGTCTACATTTGTATCACTGCTGCCTTAAGTGCCAAGTGTGATTTTTTAGTGTTTTCCAAAAGTTTCTGGAGTTCTCTACACTGCTGAAACACATTGCGTGTGGACTGGTTTTGCCGGCAAAACACTGCTATTCATACAGGATACACTGTGAAACATGTATTAAACAATGGTGTGGCCAAAAGTGATTCTGACTGGGAGGGGGGGATAGATGTAAAAAAGGGACAATTAATATCCACGCTGTAAGACAGACTCTGCTTTTTCACCCTTAAGTAACCCGTCTATGGTGGTGCTGATCAAAATAGACGGTACAGGATAACAGGTGGGACTGTTCTGGCACAATTAAAGACACCAGTGTGGCACTGGTGAAAGGAACTCGTGAAAAGGGAACTCGTAAAATAGACAGGGTACTCGGGGAAAGCACATGGCACTTGTTAAAAAATATTGGGAGGGGAATAAATTCTTCCTCCCTCCCCCTGCAATGGTACTTCAATGTGTAATGAGGCTAATATTCCGTAACAGTATCGTCTGAACAATGAGACATTTGCAGGGTTTGTTTATCTTCTTTCACATTTCATATTTGTCTTACTCTGATTACATTTTACGGAATGCACATGCTGACCTCTGAAGTGGGTTGTACTTTAGAGGTTGGTGAAAATATTTGCCATTGTGCTATTCACCAATCTTAATCAAACAGGCCAGCAATATCAATCAAATCCACACCTCAAATATGAGCACATCTAAATCTTCGCCAGTAAAACCTTTACAAACTGCAAGTACAGCAGAGAAATGAAGCTCAGATTTCAAGTGATACAAATACAATGTACATTGACTTGCACCTGTACCAACCTCCACATTCTTGAGACGCACAGCCTGCATCAAGTCAAACATGATATCACACCTCGACGACAGTCAACACACTTTTTAATTTATCAAGAGTGCACTAAAGTCTGCTCAGGGTATGCCTTACCTCTCATCGATGTATTCTTTGAACCTATCAGCAACCTGTCAGTGGAAGTAAAACGTACAAAGATTAAGCTTGTCATGTCACCATAATTGTATGTTAGGGTCTGATGATGAAATGGTGCGTGGGGAGACATAAATAGTATAATGGTTAGGTATTCTTTGTGAAGTGTGAGTGATTTTATAATACACAATGAAATTCCTAATCAAGCATCAAACCAACAAACTGTTCAACGCTAAAAATGAATGGTAATTCAAGGAAACGTGCTTTGGCCACAGGCCAGTTCTGCAAAATACTCAGAGAATTAAATCATCTATCGGAAGTCCCAGAGGGGCATCAGATGCCCCAATGTGCTCTAACCAACCAGGCAAAAAGCTCCACTCCACCTTCCCTGCTCCACTATTCCTTTCCGATGACCAAGTCTGTTTAAAAGTCATGTCCAACACTCACGATTATGGGCTCTGCTTCAAAAGGCTTAAAGCCTCCACTACACAGATTACGGAAATCTGTTATCGAAGGAACAGGAAAGGCATCCTTTATTTTACCTCTCTCTGGAAAATGAGGTTATGGTAAAGCTGAACAAAGCCATCATAGCCAATCTCTTGCTTGTTCCACCGATCTACTTCCTGTTGGAAAATGTCCCCCCCCCCAAAAAAATTATTCATTTCCATATCTATTATTAATATTCCAAATGAGCAACCAACTAGTAATGCTGTTTTTTATTTTACTTTCTGCAATAGTCACATTGAGACTTTTTCCAGTACTTGAAACTTTTTCGGAACCTAGACAATCAACAAGACAAAATTCACACAGCTAGGTGATCTAACACACATAGTAATATTATCTGCTGCTAATTGAAGTGCTAAGCAAAAACCTAACTGGCAGTAAAATATTCAAAAAGACAAATAACTGATGTATAAAGTGGCAGTAGTGGTAGGCTTCTGGAGGACTTACACTGAAGTATTCCTTCAGGTCCTTTGTGTTCATCTTCAGGTTGACATATGGCATGAATGACTTCATGTCCCTGAGTGACACCCTGGAAAAACACAAACAAGTTTCAGCACTAGAGTTATCACTTTCATTACTCGCTAAAGGCAACATCCAGGTCCTTTGGTTGGGGATGTCAACAGCCCATTGGCTAGCACTAGCATCCATCACCTAAAGACCTCCGTATAAAATTCAATCATCTCCAACCTTTTTCCCTGAAAATCTTCCATGGCAGTTTGATCGGTGCTTTTTACCACTGTCCTCACCAAGGTCTTCGAATGCAACAAAACCAAAATGAAAATTTTACTTTCTGCAAGTCTGGTAGAAAAACATCCACATAATTGGTTACCTGAGTAAAAGCATCCATGATAAGGCCCAATCTGATGAGTTTAACAAAAAACTACTTCCCAGTGCTTGCAAATTCATGCACTCGTGCAAGATCAATATAAATTGCTTGACACTTGGGCAATAGACCTGATTTTGCTGAACAACTGTGATCTGGGGCTAGCAGATATCTGTGACTGGATGCTCTATGCATCCAGTCCCCTCCTCCCAACAGGGTGGAGGATGCACATTCCTCTCCACTTGTTTGAATACAGCTCATGGGTACATTCACCCATGTACATGTAAGTTCTCAGGTTCCCTGAAATACAAAGTTCTTACCGACGAAACATGGCAAAGCTGGACATCATTGGCAACTGGGAACATCTGGCAAATTTCAAGTCAATTCTCAAACGTACCCAAGTTGACCTAGCTTAAATGTTTTATCAGTATTTCTGTTTGGTGGAGAGCAGGTCCCATACATCAACATTCTAAACACAAAGCACACTTACGACCAAGGCTTTATGGCTAACCTGATTTAGTACTAAAAGAGTTTGAACTAACAAGTTGACGTTTCAGCTTTATGCATGCTTGTTCATTCTCCGTTATCAAAAAAAAAACAGGAGGGGGTTCTGACACATAAATAAAAAAATGCTTGTGCCCATTTGTATACATTTCACATCCACTGAAGTGCAGTAAATACATGTATACTCACGTATCAGTTTTTGACTTTCCCAAAGCAAAGAACTCCCGACGTAACCACCTGAATGCAGGAAACAGGGACCAGTTAGCTTTCTTATAATTATGCAAACAGTGGTCATTATTAGGGTCAGAGATTCTTATGAATCTATCAGACATTTGGTGCAAGTTGTGGCAAAGGAGACCACCCCAATATTGTGTCTTCTTTTGTTGAATTCTTTGGAATTCCTTTCAGATTTCTAGCGGGGATGCAGTAGGCACAATAGCCTTAGGGTACACGGCTTGCCCATCACTTTGCCGCATGCTGGATGTACTCTCAGATCCAAAATAACATAAAGCTGCATATACTGAGCATACAGAGATGGAACCGAAAAGATAAAATAGCACAAGGCTCTTGCAAAAAGAAAAGAAAAAAGGAAATGATACAATTCACGATGAGAATGGTGGTACAAGACAAATGTATAACACTTCACACAGATTTACCATTGATGGTACTTTAAAAAGGAAAACCTCCTCTAACCCTTCTCTTAGATGCACAATAATAATGTCATAATACGTGTACCGGTACTTATGAACATATGGGGCTTGAGCTTGCATGACATGCATACAGTGCTGGCATAATTGGACAGAAGTCCAGTAAATTATGAATTAATTTGTCAGAAAAAAAGCAGTGAGCCCATCCACTTGCGTATGTGGTCGGTGCCTATATGAACAGCGTACGGTTCGTATATCAAGTTTCAGAACTGGTATGTTGCCACTTCCTGGGATTTTCATTTCACTGTCAAAGTCCCATCAATGCTGTGCTAGATGCAATGCAGTCACTTTCTAGTTTGGCCATATTTGGGAGTCTGCCGAAACACCGAAACAACGAATTGGTTCATGTTCAACACTCTATGTACATAATTTACACCTCGGATTTGTACTGTATACAGAGTGCTATCATAAAACTAAGCACGCCAATTGTTCAGTTTGACAGATACAAGTACTAGTACTTGTTTAGGCTCAGAGAGGAATTCAAGTATCTACATGTATTTGCTAGGGTAAACCACAGCCTAATCAATAAATGTGTCACCTGCACTCGCTCTTCATCCAAATCAAGTTTTTTTCACGGTATGATTTACATACTGAAAAATGCAGAATTTTACAGTCAGTCAAAATATGTAATGAACCTGATAATGTATCCTTGCTCTACAGCCTTAATAATAATCTTTTCTATTAAAAAGTGGTGTTGTTGAATAGAACTCCCGCCTTACTCCATTCCCTCATGGGCACTAAAGCAGAAAACCCTTTTCATTGTCTTGCATACTATCTTGCAGAAAGTAAATGTCCCAAGAACATGGCTTGTCAAATACGTTCATATACACATACATTATATATGTATGAAATGTACATACATGTAAATGTAATAAATCACAGTACACAATTCTAAATTGGCACAATATGATCCTGTACATGTTGTAGGTGGCCATGCTGTCCTCAATCAGTACATGCCAAAAGTCTGATGTAACAGATTACATTCTTACGAAATGACTATCACCAGGCAGGCCAGGGTGTGACTGTGATATCACAGTAAAGCACAGCCTTATCCTAATCAGCAAACAGTCTACACCACGTTGTAAAACATTACATACTGAAAAAGCTGCATGTAATTAGATGTCTACATACAATATACATGTAATGACCAATAGGGACCTTCTGATTAATGTTTAAAGGACCATTCCTAAGGTAACCATATTGAGGAGGGGTAGGTGTTAGATCATCTATAGCGAAATGATTTGGCCGCCCAGTTTGGAAGCTGTCCCGATTCAGTTCATGATTCATCAGTATTCTGGAGGGGATTTCTGTGCATCTGTAAAATGTTTGCGGGAGCAGAGGGAGTAGGGGGAAATGTGAACATGGTAAACGGCTGAGTCAATGATGAATAAAGTTACATGTAATTTTGAAAGGCAGGCTCTCCATTGCTAGCTGTGGAATGTGCATGTCAATACTTAAATGTTCAGGATTCATTCAAGATACTATGCACAGCCCCCCAAAATATTAGTTTGTTTTCATAATACATGTGTTAAAATGAATTTCAAGATCTTTTCAATGGCATGGCCAGGATTTTCTGGGGGAGGGGGGGTGGCAACAGGTCCAATGGGAGAGAGGGAGTTTTTTGGCTGCACCAGTGGATCTGTTTTGCTATCAATGCCAGCTGCTATGAATCTACCTCTGGGCCCAACTCTGAATCGAGAGAAACTGAGAGACCAGGAAGGAAATTCCACTATCAGAAGTGAGAGCAAAACTCCACTCTCCCAGGACAACACATATGATCCCGGGAATCAAGGCTGCATAAGAAGGCAAGGAAATATTATGTACATGTAGGCCTGCAGATTTTTCAAAGCATTACCTGAATGAACATGCATTTACATGTATGGAAGAGTGACATGAAAGACACAGGGAAAACCAGTTTGAGAATTCAGTTGACATTTGTCTAGTCGCTGGGCAGTAATGGTGTTCTGTATTTGCTCACAGATTCACCAAGAGTCAAGAGCTACTGTGGGCGCAGGAACAACACTTTTCCATGCACATGGAAATACTCTGGTGAGAGGGAAAACCATTGGAGTATGCAGACACTACAGGGTCTCAAGTGCCTGATGGTAGTGAAGCACATCAGTAACGTTTTCCTGCTTAAAAGGCAAGGCAAATATTGCCTCCAATTCCCTTGATGGGTTTGGCTGGGCTTATCAAATGGCAATGTATGAAAAGACTACCACCTGTGATCTCCTTGAGATATACATAAACACATGTATACCTACACGAGGCAGCTACTGTATGTCGTTATCAATTTCCAAAAAGTCGTACACAATACTTGGCCTTCATCCCTCAGAATGGGGTTTAAAAACTTTGTTTGCTGTATGACCTGAGATCTTGTTAAATGAAACTTTAGACCATTTTTTTCAGTAAGTCTGTTTTAGTTTGATAGGGACAGAGCACAAAACAAAACCAGGCTCTTTTTCATCACTCAGTTTGGCTTGCTCATGAAAACAGACATTATGTGGGTGAAAAATGTTAAAGGTTCTAATTGATTTACATTGTGCAAAGTTCCTTTAAAAGCTTCAAATTCAGGAGTGGCACTGGTGACTTCAAGCTCATTTTGTGTGAAGTTATTTTCAATGCATAACAAAGAGTACACTCAGTTCATCATCTTAGTACAGCTGCATTTGTCATCCAGATGGGCAGATGGATCCCGCTCCAGTTGTCATCCTGATGGGCAGATGGATACTTTGTGATTTGTCAGGGAATTTTTAAGGAGTGCTGATTCAGGAGCATTCTGGCAGCCCATTCTTCTCATTTACATGTACTTTGCCAGGTTGGGTCACAAGTACATGTACATGTATCACTACCAAGGTTCTGTGTCCACAGAGATGAAGGCATCTGATCCACTGACAGCACATTTGGGATGCCCACTTTCTTGGCACTGTAACCTGTACATGTGCACCTCACACATGTAGGAGTCAATGTTACATCCAATACATGTCTGTGGACCGACAGCACTTCTTTAATCAGTCAATGTAACTCTAAGAGTATACTCCCTCTGAACAGATGGAGAATCACCCTACAATGAGCTCTAGGGTCCCTAGTCCAGTGACACCATTATTGTCGAAGAGTCAGATACAACGCTAAAATCTTCCCGAATGACAAACCAGTCTGAAGCAGAGGCTGGTTGCACTTTTAAAACCTAAACTGCTTAGGGTGTGTGAAACAACCCCTTAAAGAAAGGACAGATTGAGGACTGTTGGGGTTAAAGCCTATCTTCATGTACATGCAAGATGTCAGTGCATAAAGGTAACGTGAACGGCAATTCTTGTAATCACTTGTTAGTTGAACTGAATGTATACCTGAATACATGTTTAATATGTACGAGGTGCAATGACACAACTGTACATTTGGGGGAAGCATTTGCAGTTAAAACAAAAAAAATCTGTTTAAGTTCCACTGAGGGAGTTGAGGACAGCAAAGGCATCAAGATCAATGGATCTGCACTGTTGCCCCTTAAACTATGATAATTTTGTACATCACATAAACAATCATTAAAAAAACAAGGAAATCATTACAAATTAAAGTGCATTCATAAGTAATGATTGGCTACAATCCAAAATCTCTTCTCTAGGTCAGGGTTACTGCAAATTACAAATTTACACCAAATTTCCAACTACACATGTGACTGCCATTCACCACATGAATTCCCCTCCCCCAATCAAATATAAAAACATAGTCATGAGATCAGGAGGTGAATGTCTGTAAGCTGAGGAGCCCTTTAATTAATGGTAATCTGATTCCTTGGGTTCAAATCAATGTATAGTGATTGAAATATGCGACCAAAGTTTGCTTATTACAAAAGGACAAGAATGTAAGCAAATGCTGAGTCAGTTAAAGATATTCTCTTACACAGTTATTAATGCTCCTTCTCTAAGTATTGTCGTTTCCCCCAAAAAAATATCATTCTAGTCTGGGTGATTGATGTTACCAAAAAACCTTAATATATCAACTTCAGTTAATCGGTCAGAAGAGGGAAAAAAGAAAAATATATTAAATATGGTTAACACACCCACATAAGTGCGTATCTGCCTGCAATTGGGGACCCCCTATTGTTCCTCTTTTGTTTGTTTTTAGAAGACCACCCATATGTTTTGAACACAGTTGTCAATCGGGGACCTTATTGTCCTCTATTGTTAAGGGTTCCCAACTGAATGCAGAAACAAACTCATGTCCCCAAAATGAGGTGCTTCATTTTTGCAATCAACAAGAGAATTTTTAAAGCCAAACTTATGACCTTCAGAAAAAGAAAAGAAAATTTCCAGCCAAAACATTAAAAAAAAAGTTCCCGTTATGTGCCAAATTTATTACCATTTTAAATTTAAACATAACTTGGCCTCATACTCCTCCAGTAAAAAAAAATAATTTCCTTTGTGCAGTTCCAGGAAGCTGACCAATCCAGCAGGCTTGCCAGCAATTACTGAACTGGTGAACTTCACCTCCACAGGTTTTCCTCATAAGCAAGCCTCATATATCAATTACCATTCCATGCTAGTCTGCAAAACAGTTATCAAAAAAGAGAAAAATTCCACTGCCTACTACACTCTCTTCTGAAAAGGATTACTGGCAGATGTTGACATTTTTGATCTGAGAAATTGAAATTTCTCACACCAGAAATGTCTACCAGCGATTCCATGCAAAGGCGGAAATTAATCGTGGCATTACTGTCCTCAATATTGAGTGTAATTCATGAACAAAAACAAATTTCACAAAAATGAAATCAAAATTGAAGGTAATGATACTACGTATTTCCGATGATTTTTATAGCTTAGTAAAAGCAAGAATGTACACTTTTGCATGGGAATGCCCTCATACCAAAAGGTCCCATACTGTCAAAAGGGAAGAAACAACCCCAAAGACATAGAGTGAATCTTTTTTTCAATCATTTCCACCATGTTAGAAGCTTTAATGCACTAATACGTGTGGAAAGGTTATCCTTTATGGATTGCTAACCTATTAAGCAGTGACAGTCCAACATGTTAAAAAGGCGCCAAGTGTTAATTTTTGCCCCAGATCATTGAATCAACTGACCATTCCACTCTGCTCGGGTAGGTTGACTTTTTGTGCTCCTCCACCAGCCAATTCAACCCGACGATCCATTTGTGCCTTTCATCTGCATTGCCAGCTGCAAAGAAAATCCAACAATGCCCAGCATTTATTAGCAATGGCAGAATGGTAGCAATATTGCGATTCAGCGAGTTCACATTCAGCATTACCCACTGTGACTTGCGATGGGGTGTTTTTTTTCCATAAATCATGGGATGCATATGTGAAGCACCCATGATGTGAGTGAGGATGCTATCTGTCCTTATGACAATGCATCAAATTTATCATCATGTTGACTTTGGCGAGAAATGAATCGAATAAATACTGCAGTGTGAGTTTAACCTGCTGTGAACACTACCATCAGACATGAGGATTGATGTTTTAACGTGAATGCTACAATGTACATACAGTAAGAAAATGGCAGACTTTGCCAAAGAAACACGGAGTTGATTTCTTACCGACAACAGACAAACTCTTGAGTCTAAATTCAGCCCCATAGCAGATGACCAGGCACAGTGAGGAGTCATACTTCTTGGCTTCATCTGGCCACCTCTCAAAGTCCCTGGAATTCTTGCCAGGACGAATTTCTTTTATCTCACGAATTTTAACTAAAACCCAAACAAAACCAAAAACCCACAAACTGTTTAATTGGTAGACAATGTGGGGTACAAACTGCAACATGTAGACCTACAAAAAGAAACGCATACACAGAACTTCAGGGGAAAATTGGATACTTGAGAGAAATCCAGTTTACAACAATAAAATGCTTTGACTTTTCAGGTATTTGAATGGTAACAAAGTATGTGTTCTATATCCAGGCCTATGATTATGTGAGCCTTTCAACTTTTGTTTGTAAAAAGCAGCAAAATATGAATAAGAACATGTGCATATCTAAAAATACAGAATTTGGGGGCCAACAATCTTGAAATCTGGAAAAACCCTTTAACTTTCAAATACATCAAAACAAAGTGGTAAGCAATCAAATGAAGAAGTTCTAAGCAGGATCAAACCTTGGTCTCCTTTTTGTAGTCTCTACCTCTGACAAAAGCAGGCTGTGATAAGACTCTAAATTTAAGCATTAAAATTTTGACAAATAGAGTAGCGTACATTGTATTTGTATCTGGGAGTCCCAAATACATTATGTACAGTATTCTTGGGACAGACACTCTACATAATCTGTGACCAACCCACACCTTAAGCACACAGCAGTTATTGTAAAGGGAATTCTGATTTTCCCTGCCCCAACTGTTTACATGTGCAGGCCTACCTCTTGTTAGTTAGTACATGTATGCACTTATAAACCAATGTTGGAGAGGGGTGTACTGTACTAGAGTCTTTGTGAACCTCCTGTGGGCTATTTTGGACACATTGTTTTGACACACAAATGAAAAACAGGGAGAAAAATCACAAAACATTTAATTTCACTACATGTATGTACATGTACATGTAGGCAATGAGAGTGAACGAATACTCATACATGTGCTTGGGAGAATGGATGCTGATCAGTGTCCTTTCTCCTTAGCCAGCCAAGCTTAAATTTATTCCTATTCATAAATACCTTTTAAGTGAGACAATCAAAACAAGTCTTACAAATTATAACATTTTTAAGAACACATCCAACAATTTTACTTCATTTTTATTCAACACCCCTCGAGCCACGCTATGGAGCTTCTCATGGATAGTCATAAACAATCCCCTCATGCGGATCGGTGCGTGCATGGTACGCACTGTGCTAAGTGGCGAAGAATGCAATGAACCAGTGCAGTGTGAAATTGGGACTCTGAAAATGCAGACTCAAGGTTAGTATTACGCAAACAAAAGTGAAGATGGTGAATGTTCAAACAATACAAGGGAATAAGGTTGAGATTTACAGGAGTCTACATTTCATGTGACACTGGAAAAGTGTTTAAGATCAGTCAGCTGGTGCTTTATCAACAATTTGGGACTAGCAACGTGACCGGCTCACTGTCTTAGGTATTTTATTAGGAATTCCGTTTTAAAGTACATGTACACCTACTGGGTAAATGCAGACTAAACTTGAGGATGAATGAATCTCCTACTGAAGTTTTGAAACAGGAAAAAAACTCAACTTCTGACTTAAGGCCAAACAATTCTTAAAAATTGTTTCCTTCTCAGAAAAAGTACACTTTAGTTAGAGTTTAAAAATGTCAGTCTTGTCATCTTATCAGTGAAGAGATATCAAATCAGTTAGCTTACAATACTCATATTATGGTTGCTAATATGAAAAACGTGCATGTGCCTTAGGCTTAAATGCCAATATGGTAGATGATAAATACTTGGACTAAGAGACAAACCTATCAACAAAGTCCAAAGTATGCACCCACAACACTACTACGTCAACAACACGGAAAGAAATTTTGATTGAGTTTTCCACTCTCGAAAAAGACCAATTCAAACACAAAATCAGTGGAGTGGCTATGGGCACATGGATGGGACCAAGTTATGCCTGTCTGTTTGTTGGCCACATCGAGGAGCATATGCTGACCCAGTATCAGGGCATGCAGCAGTCAAAGTACCAGTGATACATCGATGATATAGTTGGTGCTATCGCCGGTACGTGTGATGACGTTGAGAATTTCTTAGCGTTTGCGGATGCCTCTCACCCAGCACTGCGCTATACATCTAATGTGTCAGAGCACTCTGTTACCTTCCTCGACGTGCGCGTCCAGATCTGTGCGTGAAAACTTGGTACAACCCTGCATTACAAACCCACAGATTCCCACAGCTACTGGCAGTACCAATCGTCTCACCCCCTCAAGTGTAAGATCTCCATCCCTTACTCTCAGTTTCTTCGACTGCACAGGATTTGTAGTAGCGATGCGGAGTTTTCTCCGAAGGAAGGGAGGAAATGCTAGGTTTCTTTCATCAGCGCGGTTACCCTCCGTTTATCACAGATGCTACCTTCAATGCCGTATCTTCAATCCCGCGCCAAACGGCTCTGAAACCCACCAGGGCCAAGCAAAGTGATCCCATCCCCCTCGTACTCACATACTGCCCTCGAAACATCCCGGTACGTAATATTCTTCTCAAACATTTCCGTACACTCGGAAATGATGCGGCCACATCTTCCATTTTCACTGAACCTCTGATTCGCATGTTTAGGCGTGATCATTCTGTCGGGGACACGGTTGTAAGTTGGATTCCGTCTCACCGTCAAAAGCACGCAGCAATTTCCCTTGTCAGTGCCCCAGATGTACATGTAACACCGGCTCCTACATAGTGAACAGCCCGTCGGTCGTTGGTCCCCGCGGTAGCTACAGCATACGGGGGGTCATACATGCATTACTAGTAATGTGGTTTCTTGCATTACATGTCGTCGCTGTGGTAAACTGTACATCGGAGAGACCAAGCGTCACCTTGGTGACCGCTTGACGGAACACTTGCGCAGAGTGTGCCAACAAACACCTGGTCTCGCTGTTGCGCAGCACTTTTGCGCACCGCCACATACTCTCGGTGACGTAAGCGTCTGCATCCTGCGGAAAGCGTCATCTGATGTACAGCGTAAGGAACTGGAGCAGCGCGTCATTTTTCGAACTTGGAATGCTGCATCCAGGGGGAATGAACGTGGATTTTTCTGCGTTCATTAAGAACTGAATCTGCTTGCCCTGAGGAAGGTACTCAGTTAACGAAAGCTGGGCAATCACATATTTCACAGCACTGATTTGATATTCTATTCTCGTCGATATTTTGATCACGGTGCTACGCAGCCCTTCCATATTTCTCTTTTTTACAAAATCAACTACATTTGTTTTTTTTTGTTTCAGGTAAAAAAAAGCATTTTGTATTTGATATACTATACGTACCTGTTCATTTACAAATGTAATGGGAAAATCCAGAAGATATGAAATCTCGATCATAATGGACATTTTATCCTGCTTACTTTTGAATCAATGCTCAGGTAACTCCATGAAAGAAACTGTATGGTAAGTACAGGTCAATGTGCAATGAATGTAAACAATGTCCCAGGGACATACAAACAACGTACTGGGTATGGGGCTTTGTATTATGTATAATGGTACTTGGCACTTTGACCCAACAAATGAAATATGTAAACTCTGCAAATTACCAGTGTGTCTCAGAAAACAATGTCATCATCATACCTGGCAACTTCAAACACACAAATCATTGATGTCACAAGTTTACACAATGCATGTACAATGTATACATGTACTTGTCAGGTTATGGGGACTACACTCATGGTGGCAATATACATGTAGACATTACAGGGACCAAAAAATTATGGGGTCAGATCCCCATGACTCTGTCCCGAGTTTCCTTATGAAGAAGGGGCCTGCCCCGTTTTCTTAACTGCATGTACATGTAAATGAACAGCTATCATACCTGTTGACAACTGTACCATAGGCATTAGGTGACAAGGTTAGCTGTTTTACATTTTGGTGACTGAATGATCTTTATTAGTCACTTGCTGCTGGGAGACACGGTTTCGGGTTCATTTTCTTTATACCTAATGCCAGGCTGCCCGAAACCAGACAAAAGAGCTTGGGCCTTGCAACAAAAGACCGCACTCAGAACAAAAGACTGAGCTGCTGGGAATTGCCAACATTTTTTCAGTTGTCAATAGCGGAGGAAATCCGTAATTGTTTTGAAAGATTATACCACTGTCTGTGGAATTCAGCGCAAGTGGATTACCACCAGGTATAAAAGCGCTCCAGCGCTCCAGTGATGAGCGATATAATGCCGCTGCAGGCTAATCTGGCCCCTATTTCGGGAACAAAAGAAAATTACATACATGTAACACCACACAATCTGGGTTCTTTTTACAAGGCAGCAGGCCTGGCTGAATTACTTAAGTATCAATAAATGTTCTCTGTCAGATTAGAGTAGCCACCCGACAGCCATTTGTGTGGGTGTAAACATCTAGTAAATGAGGTTATGAATTTTTAAAGAAAAAATGAAAAATCACCCGGCCCAGCAGAATCAACATGGATAAATGGACCCAGCACGAAGTGGGCTGTGAAAAAAAATTAAAAATTCGCTCTCAAAAAAAAGCCAAACCATGAATAATGCATGGATTCCAGATGCTTTTAACCAACACACCCCTGAAACAACCCTAAAGAATGGAGGAGACAAATAAAATGACACATCAACTGGAAAGTTCAAAAATTGCCTCAATCAGTCCGTGTTTTGAGTTTTATGTGGCTTTATCTTCATCTTTATTAACTACAAGGATTGGCAAAAGTGTTAAGCAGAATTCCACAGCAAGTTAAATAATGCAAATTGACAGTTGGGCTGTTCATCACATACTGTGTACATGCATTAGATGTAAGAGCATGCACTGTAAAAACATCAAAATGTATGCCAACTCGCACAGAGTACATGTACATGTACAGTGCAGATCTACTGCAAACTGGTGATCCCATAAAAGTGCCAGGAACCATAAAAAGTGACCCAACTACAGTACATGTACATGTAGATCACATGCCATAGCATTACACACAACAGAGGAATTGTGCGCTCATAAATGAATGACTGTGACCAAAACAAAATTCCAGGGGGAAAACCGTTTATTTAATCATGGCAAAATATGTATTCTGAAAAAGGCTGATGAATGCCACCATACTGCAGTATAGATAGTAACACTGCTACTTCGTCAGCAAAATCGGCATCCAAAAATGAAAGATTTATCGTGGGTGCATTATCATGCAACCATTTGTTTACTGTCCATTGTTAAATGATTTTTCCACCCTGGGTCAAACAACGCGAGTGGTAATAAATTCATAAACCGGTGCACAATCCAGCAAGATTCCCGGTTGAAAATTTATATCAGCGCACAATGCAAGCCAATCAATGATGTCAACTACATGTATAATGTTATGCCATCAACTCTAACGTACTGCACATCTTCACAGTTACATGTATTTGCTATTTCAATTTTATGAAATGTGTTGCATATGGCATCGGCCCTTTTGTTCAGAGACTGATTCCACAAAGCGAATTCTGAGAATGCCCAACTAACACCCAAATTTTAGCGAGTAAAAAGTTAAAAAAACTGACTGAGAGTACATGTATATTGGTTCTTCAGGGAACAAAATGTCTCCATGAAAGCCTTCATCTCCTTAATTTCCAATGACTGCTTCTAATGAAATCTAGCTCGGGAGTTGATGGGCTGCACAACAGTGTCCCTACAAATCCACTTCGGCATCCATCAACAAACACGACCTTCACGGCGCAAATGCAGAAAATATCAATTAAAATCCAACCCCCACAATCCAGGAGGCCGGGCGGGCTCTTCCTTACTTGGAAAGAGACAAACCACTTGGCCCAGCCGTCTGTAAACACAGTGCACGACAGTCCCAAGCACTATCACAACAGAATTTAACATAACGGTTCATTACAGACAAGAAAGGGCTAATGGATGTGTGCATTTAGGTCGCAACTAGCAATGGTAAGTACAGTATGGAGGGCCCCCCAGCAGTTGCAAAAAACCAGGTTAATCCTACTTTGGTATAATCAATGTACATGTACATGTATTAAGGGCTTTTCACCATCATTCATTTACAGACACTGCCCATAAACTTGGACAGAAGTCACAGGATAATTTAATCAAACAGCCGTGGTGCAAGTACATGGACTGATGATTCTACCTGCAAGGGGAAAAGGGTGGGGAGGAGGACAACAGAATCCAAATGACTAAGTACATGTGCCTAAGTAACCTTACTGGGTTTTGTCCAAGTCCAAATCAACTGGGCTGATTTCGGAAACATGCAAGGTCAAATTTTGTGTTTGTGTTGGGTTGATGACGTAATGGGAAGAAAGGCACAACAGGCATACGTGAAGCATGCATGAAGATACATGTAAACTGGCATAGTTGTCGCACAAATGCATTAAAATGAGTTTTGATGACGTGTAAAATATGCACAATATAATACTGGTACATGTACACTAATCTCTAAGATGCATAAACCTAAAATCTTACTCTTAGCCTGTGTTATATGACTTGAGTCCAGGACTTGAGTCACATTTCTCATGACTCGGACTTGACTCGAGTCACATTGGATAATGACTCAGACTCAACCACAATGACTGGGACTAGAGCTTGGTGACTCGTGTCATGTATTTTCATTAAACATATTTACTGTATATGCCGTTGAAAATTAATTTGTATGCTCCTGTGCTATCACTGGTTTGCATGCCTGGAGCTTCGTCGTGTTGCACATTTTCCACTACGCCCATTTATGTACGGCTAAATATCCTCTGATGAGTCAACCAGATAGGTCATATTCCATATTCACAAACTGCGCGGCGGTAATCAGACTGCGCTGGGTGCACATTTGTTATTTACACATGAGTACGGACATACATACTCAGCCTCATAGTTTCCAGAACCAGTTGTGAATATGAACACTTTTAACGAATTGGCCAGACTCGCATGTAAATAAAAAATGCGTGGCCTGTGCTGGGCATGTGAAGTTTCTTGGGCCTGGGCAGAGTGGTTGTGGTGTTGTATGGGCATTTTCGAAACAACTGGATTTGGCTTAGACTTTGGTCTCACTGGTTCCAGTACAGTACCGGGAAAAGGTTTATTTTTATCACTTTTGCGGCATTTTATTCCCACTAAGTAAATACAAACACACATGCAGTACAAGGGTTACATGTTTTTTAGTTTAGGACGGTACTGTACATGTTATGTTTAAACTACATGTAACTTGGACATATTGCATGTAAAAGCTGTACAGTTTTACAAACCATGTACATGTACTGTAGCTAGTAAAAAGTGTACTCAAACCTTTGCCCAGTACTACATATGACTGTCAAAGGTTTTAAATACAAGCACCCTCGTCTTTGGCTCATGCATTCTCCTGAGCCCGTCTTAAATGTACTTTAAAACCGGCCCAGCACTTCATTCCTTAAATAAAGAAATATTCGAAGATACTGGAATTTAAAGTTTAAATGGTGGATGCTTTTCATAAGCAAAACAGTACCCATAGCTTTTGCAATGCATGTAATTAATCAGCATAAACAAAACAGGTAGCACACAACGAACTTACAACTTTGATAATGGATGCTCCTCCATGGTTTGATACACTTGGAATAACTGGCTTAACAACTTGATTTGTGACTTGGACTTGAGGTTTGTGACTCGAGATTTCGACCCGGACTCGAGGCTTGAGACTCGGACTTGACATTCGTGACTTGACTACAACACTGCTCTTAGCTGGTCAAAATAATTGGGAGATTTGTTCCAAAGTGAATGACTACAAGACATTAAAGGTGGAGAGGAACATAAATTTGCATGGCATACATGTGAGAGAGCACTTGTGGTCAAGTGCACAAGCTATTCATACGCCATGGAGAATAACGCAGTCGGTGTAGGAGTACCCAGACCTGAATCTTGAGCTGAATCGCGGGCTACCTTTGTGTGTACATGTGAAGTTTCGAGAAAGAAGATGGCAACCCACATACATACTTGTTTGCTGAGTGTACCATTTTTAATGTGTCGAAAAAAAAGATAAACATGTATCAGATTCTTCATGTGAAAGTAATTGTAATTTACTTGTCGATGAGCATGATGGCACAGAACATGTCAGTGTTGCCAGGCTGCTGTGGCAGTCCCCAAAACAAACCTGGCGGTGGTCCAACAGTACAGCACCATACTCTGGCAGCTGCAACACAGCACAAGCAGTTGGCAAGGCTTATGCATCGCTTTCTAAATAGGCCTGTGCCGAATATCCAAATATATTTGAATGCTATTTTCCAACTTTGAATATTAGAATGCAAAATTCATGAAGGGAGAATTTTCTTCTGTTTTAAATGAGAAAATTGCACTATGGAGGCTTGTATCAAGCAGATTCAAATGAAAAGCAACAGAAAGCTTGAGATTCTGAAAGAAGATTATTCATTAAAAATTTTAAAAGAATAGACATTTTCAACAGGACAAGAAGTATTATTGAAGGTTGAATATTCAAATATTTCTAAATTCAAAGTACTTTTGCAGACACTGGATATCTGTCAAAGAAGTCCTCCAAAAATGCTTGGCATATTGCATATCTGCGACAACCGGGAGGGTTCAAAATCTACCCGTAATGTGTTGTCCAGGAATAATTGATCCTACGTGTTATTGCACAGAAACCTCAAGACCAAGTCTCAATGTACGAGACTCCTGTCTGAACTGCACAAGACCGGGGTATGTTTTATTTTATGACAAAAACAACAACTCATGCACTTAAACTTGATGGATGAAACAATCAATGTACATGTACTAGTAGTGGACAAGAACATTGCATTTTGAACACGCCTCTCCTACGAGACTTGCCTGAAAAGATGCACCATATTAACCGCTGTATCTCCCCCGTGACATTTTGGGGTCACCAGCATGTCATTAATATATAATGAGTGTTTCTGAAATCGACAAAAAAGGGACTTGTGGAAGCCCACACTTTGGACATTCCATTTTTCCATGTTAATTTTGGAAGATGGTCTTGTCACCTCTTGTTTAAAGGTTATAATTTGATAATTGGGGAAAGGTTTTCTTTTCCCTACCCCTTTTTAAATGAAGATGGTTCTAACGACATATTTTCATGTACATGCACATGTATCCTCCTGTTTTTATTCCAACTTAAACCACTGCAAGGTTCCCTCTCTTAGTTTGGCAATCTCTACAACAGTTACTCTGAGAACTCTGTGCGGCGTACCCCAGAGTTGTCATGGAGATGGGGCTCGGATAGGTATTTACCCCCAAAACATGAAAAATAGCTTCCCATTGTTGCACAGAAGATTGGGATGAACGGCTCTATCAGATGTACATGTAGATACCGGTATATTAGTACTAATTTCATTTTTCAGAAACTAAAGAAAACTCAAAAACTTCTTGGGGGATGACCCCCTTCCCCACACATTGCTTGACCTTTAAAAGACACCTAGAGAGGACGAAGGGGGAAAGAACATCAGGTTGTGCATTATGCAAAGTTGTGGATTCAGAGCCTTTGTGCAACAGTCCAGGGCCACATGTGCATGTTGACAGGCACTATCATAGCTAGCCAACAGTAGATCACCACACTACCCATACTGTCCATGTAACAGAGTCATAAAATAAGTTAGTGGTCTCACATGGGCGACACACGTTCACCAGGAAGTTAGTACAAAGAAAAAATGCAAGCATGGAGCGTCACTGGTGTGCGACACAGACATTTGACGATTATGATTCATAAAATGATAGACAAATGTGCTACACATGTACAATGTGTGGCTGAATAAGTCATGAGAAACACATTTAAAACCAGCATATAAAGTTGAAGTACTGGCACAAGTGTCAGTGTTGATTTTCTGTACATGTACTATACATGTATACACATGTGTACTGTCTGATATACATGTACATGTATGCACTATGAACAACTGCACTAAATATTAGGTCAAGAAAACTCAGTCCTCAGTGGGGGCCTAACCATATTTGGAGCTTCTTTGAAATAAATTGTACATGTATCCAATTTCAAAGCTGCATTACTTCTTTATACCATGCTGGATTATTTCAGAACAGCTGGATTGCAAAGCTGAGAACATATGAAAGCATTACTGGTACTTTCCATTTTCATTCCAAGGACGGTTTGGGAATCACTTAATAACGTATACTTGTTTTACATAAAAGCGGGATACCAGTCATTTTGAAATTTGGTAATGCTTGGTAACAGTTATACATGTACTTGAGCATCTGCTTTGGTAGATCTGCAGCAATTTAAAATTAATTAATTAATTTCATTTTATTGTTTTTTTCGGGGGAGGGGGGGAAATGGGTACAATATCAACAGGCATGACCAAATAATGAGGTGGATGACCTGGGGTTACCTATGCAGCACATAAAGCTAGAAAAGTGAGGCATATTTTTGCTGGTCAGTCATAACAATGCTTGACAGGATAGCATCCATGTACATGTATGCCTGTATCCACATACACAACATGTGCAGTATGGACTGATAAACACAAAGCCGACTAGGGTAGGACACCATTATTTCCTTCTCTGAAGTTTAAACAAAGAATTGCTAAACTTGTACATGCATGGTCAAACAAGATTTAGGTTACCAAGATGGTTTTTGACTGTGGGGAATTCCAGATTTTCCCACTTGACTTGGTGGCTGAACCAGGCCAGACTTGTCCTATACACATGAACCTTGTTGCATTCTTCACGCCCATTTTGTAGATGAGTTACAGTAGTAACACAAAATAGTACCCCATGCTGTTGTACTGTACATGTGCATTTACATTGGTAACAAATGACCTTCCACAATAAGAATGGAAACCCACAACATGCCTGCATGAACACGTAGGAAGAATTAAAGGAACGATGATGGCACACCCACCTTTACTCCAACAGTCTCCCAGCCAGTCTTTGAAATCACATCTAATGAGATGGCTGATTGGCTAGAACATATAGTCTCAGCATCTTTGAAGAACCAGTCAGGATTCGAAACAGAAGTTTATCACCTTTCCAAGTAGTTTGTCTACTACAAAGTCCCGTGGGAAACCACTGTATTCTATATATTTTTTCTGCTGAGAATGCTGTTATCCCTCATCTGTGTACATGTAAATGGGCCAATCACACTAAGTGCCCATTAATTAGGGTACTTGTATGCAGTCCTCTGATATATGTTGCATGCAATGAATTCTAAGTGAGGCTTGAATGGTGTATGTACATACCCTGGCTGGGCTGCCAAGTCTTGTTGATGCTGCAACTGAGTGGTTCATTCCCCACTTTCAATTACCATTTAGTTTGCCTCAAATCCTCACCGCATGTCATTTTATTATTTTTAATTACATTTTTGGCCCCAGTCGACCAGGCTGCACAGAGACTTTGGAGGCACGAACAATTGAGCATATCTGATCTCTCCATTAAGGGGCAGTGACACATGAAAAGATTCAAAAACCACCAAGAACCTGAAGTTACGTTCCACAGGTCAGAACATATGCGGGCTCACAAGGGCAGTACATACATGTACATGAACATGTTAGTAATAAACAAGTTTAATTTAAAAACTTACCAGTATCAGAGCAAATCATGGTGTGAGGGCATTCAAGTAGCCTACAATTGTCTTTGGGTGGTAAATCTACATGTATAGCTCCAAAACCCTAGATATTGAAACATTCGACGCTTTTTGGGTACCTCTGTAACAACTCTTCTACCAGGTAGCATATGAAATTTATAAATATCCCAAATGTTTGTAAATATACCCAGTGTACATGTACCTCCACAGTTGGATTAGAATCCTCCTAAGATGTGTAGAAATGTTCATTTGCCAGTTGAACAGCCAGTTCGAGGTCAAAGGAAATATGCAATGTATACAAGTTTTGTTGCTGTACTCTCTTTACAACCTTTGATCAAAAAATTATGGCTATAATTTGACTTGATTAGAGACCATTTTCAGATTTGTTTTTAACTTACTATTGATTTTGAACTTTGACACGATTCCTAACCACTGTACAGTAGTATGCTACACAAACAGTCATAATTTCTTGGTGCTGGCTGACCTCAAACTAAAATATTCATTACACAGACATTTTTCAACTTCTTTACAAAAACATAAAGTGCCCAAGGAACAGTCACCCTTGTAATCTCCCCCCCTCCAGTTTCCAACATCTTGTGAAGAGCAGCTGGGTTTGGGGATCTACAACAATCATATCAATGCCATGAGGTCATGTAACTAACATCTAAAAATATGTACCAACATTGAAGATATGTAAAGTTGCATGTATTTTACAATGTATGCACTCAGACATCACAACCAAACAGTTTTCCTTCTAAGCCCCCAAGTGTCCTTGCATGTAACGGTATACACTGGTACCGTTTCTCTTACCTTTCAGTTGTTCCGGCCCCTCACCCCTCTTCCACCCCCACGACTGATCATTCTAAATGTAGACGTACATGTACATGTAGCATTCCTTAATAAAGCAATGTCCAGACGTGTGGGTCAGGAATTACAAGGGCAGTGTAAAAAGGAATACTTTCTGTGATTTCCTCCCCCCCAATTTTGGTAACCCTTAAATCCCATTCAGTCATTTGAACAAAACTACATGTAATTTATGTAACAGGTTTTGCCCTTACCCAACGTATATATTAATAAACACTCTATGCTCAGTGCTTGTTCGAAAGCTTGCGAAAAAAGTCACAAGCTTACTCGCAAGCTTTCAGACAAGCACTGAGCATACAGTGTTTATTAATATATACGTTGGGTAAGGGCAAAACCCGTTATATAAATTAACATCTCCCCAACGCAAAAATACATCTTGAAAATAGTTCTCGGTACCCGCTGCTTCATCGGACCAGCCAGCCGACCCCGGCAAGCTCGGTGGTCGAGTGGTTAAGACGTTTGCACTAGTAAGCAGGAGGTTGTGGATTCGAGTCCCACCCGAGTAAGCTTGTGACTTTTTTTGCAAGCTTTCAGACAAGCACTGAGCATACAGTGTTTATTAATATATTCGTTGGGTAAGGGCTAACCCGTTATATAAATTAACATCTCCCCAACGCAAAAAAAAATCTTGAAAAACTACATGTACATGTACCTTTTGATGGGAAGAACTGTTATCAAACTATTTCTGCAAACAGCTTTAATCCATAGCTTTTAACTTTCTGATCAAAACTGACAAATCTGTAAAGAACTGACTCTATCTGCATTATTTCATATCATTTAAGAACAACATGTTAGGGATGGTCACTGAGGGTATACCTCAAGTTTATTACAAGACAGCAATTCATTCCATCCATGCCACCTTCTCTATCAATTTAAATAGAAAAATGGAACTGATGTATTGACAATTGTGAAATTTAACACTTAAGACCTTGAGTCTACCTGAACCACTGGAAAGCTGGCACTCCAGGAGCTAAAAACCTGTTCCAGGTTGTGACCATGAGGCAGTTTACATGTACATGTACATACATGTATAAGACTTGAATGCAAATTTTCCAGTGTTGATGTCCAATGTCACTTTTCCATCAAGCATGCTGAGGTGATGATAGACCCAATAGGGCTAAACCTGAGCACATTCATGCAATGCTGAACCACAAGACACACAGTCTAATAAGTACAGCACATGCCCAAGGTTTTCAACAAACCATTTCACACAGCTGAAACATCTACATGTACATGTATGCTTATGCTTATGATCGATCACAGGAAATTTGCTCTGGCTGCCTTTTGAGCCTTATAGATTCCACATGAAATTCTAATCTGAATACAACTGTAAAACTACATGTATCTGCAGATGAACATTTCTGCAAGTACATGTACCTACATCCACCCCGAGCTGAAGTGCACCCCCAATCGGCGAAAGAAAGACAGGCGGGTTCTTGCACACATTCTGCATGTACGCAAAGACCATACAAGCCAGAATAAATTAGTTACGCCAACTCAACATGCAACATGTGAGTACCAAAAAAACACACCCTATTTGTTCCACTCACAGCGGATAAGACAGACGCATTCAATGGAGCTTAAACAAGCTGATATTTTTATCTGGTATGATAGCATGAGACACCTTTCCACGTAGATTGAGGGAGCTTCAAAACCAACTTGCCAAAAACAGTGACTAGGATACAGTTTGTACATAAAATGAAATCTATCAACTCCAAATTTACAGAATACAAGCAGTCTGACACAAAAATTGTATATTAAAATCTATTAATGAATAAAGGAAAACACTAAAGGTGCACTGTCAAAGATTTCTACTTCATATCTCTTCCCTTTTAACGGAATTTTACCTGCTCCATCTGTGCGTCCTGTCTGCCGCCTCCACAGAATCTGCCGCGTGTCCATGCAGATTTCAAAGGACCTCTTCTCTGGTTTCCGTTTCCCATAGAAACGAGTCATGACGGTGCCCATGGACAGCATCTTGGTGATGCTGGCCACCTCTTGGGGCGTCAGCTTCTTCTTGTAGAGGCTGTTGGTGGCCATTCTGGAACATAGGACAAATGGGAGGTGGGTTCACGGTCAAGCAAGGATTCCTCAGCTAAGCGGAACTCGTTATCTTTGAAGCATTTCATGGTGAAGGTGGCAAATAAAGGAAAGGTTTGCTGTAGCATAATGTAAGTACATCTCTTGTGAGTATGTGTGGTTATGAAAGGAACCAGAGGGTACTCAACATTTCGGACAATATGCTCTGTCCGTCATCAGAAGACTGCAGAGGTTCCTATAATAAAGCAGCTTATATGTTGTCTGGAACTTTCTGCTTGTGAGAAGCACATCAAAGACTCTGCCTGAAAAGCAATGGAGTCAAGTAAGGACCACCCTAATCAAAGCAGTCGACACCTGAATGTAACACACGTGGACCTGTTGTGATACACAAGTTAAATTCTTCACTGTGCTTTTTTTTGGGGGGGGGAGGCAGAGGAACTGCACAAAATAATGTGCAAGGCGTTCTGCTAAATAGATCATGGGAATCAGGGAGATAGTCCATCTGTTAACTCTATGGGGGATTGTTTTCAAGTCTAACCTAAAGTTTGGAGGAAAAGCAAAATTTTATCTATGACGACAAGCTTCCAACCTACTTGCACATGGATCTAGCAGAGTTGCTTATCTTATCATTCACTGCCTACATGTAACTTTGTAGACATGTGCATGTACCTTATTACATTACTGTAGTGGCAGATACATACATACTTACTTCATTTGATGAGGTCCTACATACTCATTACGCTCACTATATTAAGTCAAAATACCATAATTTTCACAGGGTAACTAATAAAGTGGAAGTTTTTCTGCACACTATTCAACCAAGTATATCTGCTCCCAACAACTGGACCTTGTATGATTTATTGCATGCAGCAGCCCATACCAGTCAGTTTCTTTCAAATGACATCTCTTCCTACTAGATTGCCATGCATCTTGGACATCAAATTTTCATGATGCACATCGGCTGTGCCATCTTTAAGAGATACCTGGATCAGCATGGGCACGCATACAGAACATCTACACACACTGCATCTACATGCACTTGATGGCACTGAATGAAGATACATGTAGCCGTCCTATGAGAGAGACCTAATGGTACAGTATACGATCTGCTGTTTTGATGTCAGTTGTGTTTTTCCTACAAGTGGGTGCTAAAGCTATGTTTGGCGGTCAGTACAAAAGAATCTTTCACACAGTGTTAAAAATGGGTCATGCTATTTAGTGTCAACAAGTGTCATCGAGCGCCAACAAGTTATTCTTAGCATACATATGCAAAGATTTTTATATAAAATGTTAATTAGGATCCTACATATCAAACTCAATATATTATATCTATCTGAAATGATACTTGAGTGTTGAAGTTTGAGTGACAAAATCGGGCCTGTTTGTGCAGTCCGACCGGCCGCCATCTTGTTTTCGCATGGACGGCAAAAGACAGAAAGATGGCGGCCCCCATACATCACAAAAAATTTTCATTTTCCTGCGTGAATCTGGAAACAAATTTGGTGTTTCTCTTATACCTTGGCAAGTGTTAGAGTCTCTAAAATATAATAAAACCACTTTTAAATCTGTAGAGGGTATTTTCAAGTTGTTGAAGCTACTTGTGTGTGTTGATGCTTGTTGACGCTTGTTGACACTAAATAGCATGACCGTTAAAAATCCCACAAGAAAAGAAAGAAAATTACAACCCTATTCAAAACCAATGAGATAAATGTCCATCTTGAAGGAACTGGAGATAAAATCAAACACCAACCAAAGGGTGATATTTCCTCAAAATTTGACCATCCATACAAGTTGTAGGCAAAATGAGAATGGTCTAAACGTGAACGTTGTAGACAATGGAAATTTGTCCACATGACGTGCATGAAACTTACAGTGGAAGTGGTTCATACACATGTATCCATGTGGAAATACATGCAGTACGCACATGAAAGTACAACCTTCAGACATCCCTCTGAGAAAACTTTATTGTTGGCTTCAACAAAGCCAAAACAAATCACGTCCACAGCTGATGACAGTGTGCGCTTTGCACGCTTTGTTTACTCTGGCATGATCCATGTGTCTCAGTTTGGTCCCCGGACCTGGTGATTCTGACTGGCTTATATTATTATTACTGAATGCTGTAGCTTAAGATTGTCAGCATGGTCGGGGAACCTAACTGTTCAAATTCTGAGACAGGTACATATAACAGATGTACATTTCGTCTTATTGATTGCAACACATTCATGGCATTGGCATGATTGGACCATGGAGGAAGGAATCCTCCATGACTGGACAATGTTTTTGTCCAATGTACCCAAAAAAACCCACACACAATGGAAATTGTGCAGTGGCATGCACAGGCTTGCCTAGTATAACTGTCCATGTTCAACTCATTAACCTTTCACATAACGGCCAGAATCTGGACTATGTCAGAGCCGGCTCAACAGGCATACCGAACTTGAACTCTTGCAAAATACACACGTACACGTGTGTAACGGATTGGGCCTACATGTTTTTTGCACGTCTGCGCGGCCGCGCCGGTAGCACCACCGCACTCTCATTCCTCGATGCACCGACCAATACGGGAAAAAAGTCACAAGAATAACACCCTAAATATACTGCCATGAGCACACAGTCCTTGACGATAAATTTACCACATAATGAAAACTACACTAAAAATCATGTCACAGCAAGTTTCTTGAGAAAAGGTGAATATCTTACCTGATTAGAAGTCACTCGATCGAGGAGGAGAACATGAGGAGTGTGACTCCGTAGTCATGCCACAAGCAGCTGCACTGTAAGTGAAACCTGGAAATAACTAGCACTGAGTATACTCACTACTAGTAGTGTACGAACTGGAAGGTGACTCAGCGCACTAGGCGGTGCAGATAGACGCTTTTCGAGTCGTTATCGCATGGTATTAAGACTGGCTAATACTGACAGGCTAATATTGTGCCTCTACAGGTAGGGTATAATTTAGTCAAATTATGCAAATGAAAGGGAGTGAACCTTACTGAGAAGCACAGGCTATTTGATTCCTGCGTAAACAGAAAAAAAATCTTTGCATGATTTCTCATGGGTATCTTTACAATCTTTCACATTAAACAAAATATACCGGGCCAAACTTGCACCATTTTGCCTTTTGAGAAAGATTCTGTTTAGGATGGAAATGAAAGGCCTTATTAATATAATGCTGAAGCTCAGATTTCTTATGCAGTAGCTGTTTTATTCATTTATGAATATTTTGTACGCTCTCAGTAAATATTTGGAGCTGGGTGTTCTCACCCTTCTCAACGATCTCATTGACAATATTCATTCAGGGGAGCGTGAGCAATAGCTGACCCCCTCCCCATAAATAAATGAAATGAGATTTGATAGAAAGAGTGATTTGCGGAAACCTTTCACATCTCTTCCTTCAAAAAAAGCGGGAAATGACGAATATTTATCCTCACCTTTAGGATAGGCCATTGATGCTAACTCCGTAAAGTATTTTTGCAGTCAAAAATGGATTTTGGACCCCTTTCTATTCAATCAAAGAGAGCATTTATTTCCCACACTGTTGACAAAGTTCGAAGTATTCGAAGTGTTATAGTACCTAAGTTCTTGAAGGCCTGTAAAATACCATGCTCAGTCTTTCGGGGAAAGGTTCAGCCTCGGACTCGGACCAGTTAGTACCATGGCTTTCTGTGCGGCAGACCGCTCTCATATTGCCTACTGTTCGAATGAGCAGCCAAAGTTTGCAAAAATGTAACCCTTGGTCGGTGTTAGATGGGTTGGTGTTATTTTCATACAGGACTGTGTCTTCATTTTGCATTTTATTTAAAAGCACTTACGACAGTTTAGCCATTTCTATTGCTCGAAAGCCCATCACGTGGCAGGTCTCTAACGGTGATTAGATTAAACCACCGTAGGCCTACAAACTAGATTAAAACACGGACTAGCTCTACGCCACTCAGTAGCGGCATGGAGGTAGAAAAATACCTCCATGGTACAGGCCACCACGTACACGCCAATCTCCATATAAAGAGACTGAATTTTCACGAGAGGGACATACCATAGCATAGAGTAAAACTGTTAGACAAGATCGTTGGAAATAAATGTTTAAAACTTGTTTGACTCAAAAGGTACTTTGGGAATAAAACATGGATATGGGTTAAGATCGGCTCAGGAGATCGAGAAGAGACGTTGATAACCTTCCTCCTCTGCAAAATACGACTGTGACAAAGAAAGAATGGAACCCATTGCCCAAGACGGGAAACTGACCTCAGTGGGGGCATTGTTGTGATCAGTCATCAACAGAAATGTGACCTTTTCCCATCAGGCCGTCATCGTACGGACTAAATGCGATTGAAGGCCAGCATTTAAGTTTAGTTCTCAGCGACTGAAGAAAAGGCTAATATTACTAAATATCGCTGCAGTGTATGGAATCCAACATTTCTTCGTTTTACTTCCGTCTTCTGGGCACTATTGTTTGAGCACAACATTCAAGCTATATGTCTTATCTTATGGACGTTCCCCAAGAAGTTTCACAAGCATTTTAACTTTTTTTTAAAGTAAGACTGTTCCTGAAGCTAAAAGAACAGAGAGCGAGAAGGTTTCCTGTGGTGTCTCCGATGTGTCGTAGTTAATTTGCAAAGCTATTTTCCAGGGCAAGTCAACATAAGGTTCTCAACCTAAGGTTCCCACAGCTGCATTATGTCCTGATTACTATGATATGACAAGGCGCCACATCCGATAGACAGCGCCCCCTGTTGTAGGCATTTCAGTCACTTCGGGTCTTTACTTGATTAATATTGGCCAAATTGGCCTCAGTAACAAACTAATCAATTGGATAACTGGTGCGATGGGGAAGTAGCGAGAAAAAGTCCGTCAATTTACGATCCAACCTAATATTTATTATTGTTCTAGCCGAATGCATGACCTGCCATCTTTAAACAGTTTGATGTTGCTGTACTTTGTCGATGTCGTTAGGCCAAATGTCGATAACTTTATAACCACCTTTCGAATGACCCCTGCTAAAAAATTTTTACTCTAGGTGCTTGTGTTGGTGCAGACAGGCCCATTACTGATGCAATTTTAGCCTTTTTTTCAATCATAATTCCAAATAAATGATAGGAGATAGCATGTAGGGAGTTGCGTGTAGTAGGCCTACTTTTTACACTTTACGATTCTGTTGAACAGCATAGGTTTCATTTGAGAGAGCACTGAAATCCATAAAATGGAGCTCATGCCGGGAGGCGGCTTACAAAGTAATTGTGTATGGGATGTTTAAATCAAAATGTTTGCAAGCAGGTTAGCCATGTCGTGTGGTTTTGTTATTCCAGTAACAGTATCTATATTTTCTCCCCTTTCTTATTTCGTGAGTTTTCGAAAGGTTTTGTCAGGAATTAAAGTTAATAATTTAGACTAATTTTGCTTGATGGATGACTATCAACTTGACCGTTTGCTCAACTTGACTCTTACCACGGCAACTCAACCGTCCGCCAATTAACTCGACGGTTATACCAACTCGATCGCATGTCAAGTCGTTCGTCGTACAAGGTTTGACGTACGCGTGGGGCTAAAATTTTGTTCGGGGTGCGCGACTTTAGGCCACAAATATAAATTTGTCTGAAGGGCCGGTTGGTCGAGACTTCTGTTTCTTACGCGTATGCACTCATTCTTTGTGACATTTTACAAAGTTTCCATGCTTCATCAAATACACTTCCAGCAAAAGACGAGAATAATGACGCCGTACGTCGGTGTATGGGCAAGGTCCACAATTTAATAAACGAACATTATATCCTCCACGCACGGTACATCGACTCATCATGCGAATCGAACCGGGTGGCCGCTCCCGGCAAGTTCATTGGTCAAGAATCGACCATCGATCGCTTGTCCAAACGTCTGCATTGTAAGTAAGAGGACGTGGGTTCGACTCTCATCCAAATAAGCTCCTGAATTCTTGTGCGAGCTCTCGGACAACAGAGAGTACACAGTGTTATGAATATATGTCAGCATCAGGGAAAAAGCCAAAACCGCACAAATTACTGAGTGATGTTAATATAGCTCTTGCAATGGGTTCGATTGGATAACAAAACTAAACCATCACTTTATGTTTTTTTTCTCCAACAAAATGTCGTCGTTGTGAATCACGTCTATTCACGTGTCAAATTGTTATCCCTCAAAAACCTATAATGGAGAAAATCATTGGCAAACAGCCTGCATGATCGACAGCCGTGGCAGTGAAGGCTTCGCACTCAAAATGATTTCGCTCAAAATCACTGTCCAGTTTAAGATGTCATGAGATTGATACGAGTATGACCTTGAGAAGCTACTAAGTTGGGTTATCAGGCGCACAAAATGGAGAAAACTGACCAGTTTTAACTGCAGCGCTTAAATTTACTTCACATTTGCTGAACGGACACCAACTAAACGGTGCTAAATCGTGGCCGTTCATTTACCGTCTGGTTCACATTTTCCCTCACGGTGAAAGTTTGGGATATTTCTTTCAAAGGAAAACCAGTAGCATACCAGTAGCGGCAGAGGGGGGATCCTGAGAGATGTTGCCCTTTTTTCAAGGATTTTACAACGCCAGCACTACCGGAACAGTACTACCACCTTCCTGGTGTGGCGGTCTCAGCTGTCTCCCGGTCTCAGTGGTCCCCCCTGAATAGCCGCACATTAAATGGACGACTTTCCCGTTGTGTGCAGAGATAGCATGCGGTATTTTACCCTATTAGCTAAGGGGACCGCTGAGACCGGGAGACAGCTGAGACTGCTACACCGGATCTAAGGATTAAAAAATTTTGACATTCGCAAAAAAAAAAAAGAAAAGAAAAATGAAAAAAAAAGAAAAAGAAAGAGGGTTGAGAAACTGTCTGAAATCTTCACAGAATTCTGCTTCACAAATTCAAATTTGGCTTGTTAAGTGCATTTTATTTCTCCATTTGGCACAATTTCAAATGAAGTTTTCAGATTAGTTTGGCTGTAGAGCTTTTAATTAAAGGAAAAAAATGGAGACAGATACCCTAGTAGTAGGGCTACATGGACAATGGGGGTGGGGGTAATTTTCACTACATGTACTTAAAAAATATCATGACAATTAAATGTTACAGTAAGTGTGGTCTATCCAGTAGGGATGTACAGTTGTTTTCCCAGACGGTTTCTGACCATGAGCGTATTATTCTTATCCACTGAACCTTGAAGAAATAAGAGCATTTCTCCTTGACTGAACAATAATTAAAATGTAAAGTGGTAGAGACAATTGTTTAGAAATTACGTGAGAAATGGGTCAAAATGACTGTTGATAGATTTGACATACAATTACACCTTCTTGTGAAGAAAATCTTTACATCAGTGAGAGGAACAGTTGACTGATTAGGCAGAGGAGAATTAAGTGGGAAGCCAGGTGGCTTTTCATTGCTTCAAAAAGGTGATGTAACCAGGGTAAGAGGGACTGGGGGCATGTTTCAATCCATAGTGTCTTCTTTCTCTCCACTACCCCAAACATAAGGCTGCCAAAATAGCCAAGACAAGACATGTAGTGTGCGATGGAATGGTCCCTATAAGACACCTTCATCCCCTTTGGGTCCCTCCACTGCCCAAGACAAGCCCTCCTGACCCAAGTCCTTAATCTTTTTGGTAATGAAACCACATTAACCCCTTATAACACGATAAAGGTGGCCAAAGCTCTCAGTCCTCCAAATATTCCACAACACATGAGCACACTGACAATTTATGCAGGATACTACTCCACGGAGCAGATTATTCCATTGTCACAGTCCAGGAAGAATGTGTACAAACTCTGCAGAGGATGATCCAAGACCTATGTTGTTGCAAACAGCATCAGCAAACCCTTGGCAAAGCCAATGATCTCATTTCCGCCAAGCTTGGATTCCCCATATACACGGTCGACAAAGGTGATTGGAACCTACAGAAGAAATGAAAACAAGCAAAATACTCAGTGATCCTGGTCTAGTGATTGGTTGCAACAACTGTTTACACATTGATGCCACATGATCACCAGGCATTTCAAATGTTCACATAAACTCCCCTTTAATGCACTGCCACATCATTTACACCAGGTACTCTTGAATAATGTGACATTTTTATCAATTTCTAAAAGCACAAAAATTGGGAGAACTGAAAACAAAAATAAGGTGTTTTTTTTAAAGACATCCCACAAGCAAATATGAATTTGGTCCAATGCCATGGCTTTGCTAACTGCAAGCGGAAAAACACTGCTAGCACCAGAGAAATTCTATGTCAACAGTAAGCACATTTTTGTACCTCACAAAAGCATTTTAGCTTATATGCATACAACCACATCCCGGAACTATTTAAAAACAAATTCTGTGCTTTAGGAATCAACCCAAACTTCTGAGCTTTGATGTCAACACAAAGTGGTGACCATGAGTGCAGAATCCAATTGTTGGAAGAGCCATGAAACAGAACTCCTTTTCAGCAGGCCTCATCTGGAATGGTTCACTGAAAATGCTTTTGTGTCATTATCTCGTCTTCATTTTCCATACCTCTCCTATGCTGTAGTTGAACTGTCGCGCCCTCACGATCATCTCCATTTGGAAGACGTAGCCTTTGGAGACACAGGCCTCAATCAGTCTCTGTAGAATAGGCTTTTTGTATAACCTTGACATGCAAAGAAACCATCATCATCACTAAATGCATCAGTTCCTATAACTTGACAATCAAATCGGGAAAAGAACTTGTTTAGGGCATTAAAATACCCGGAAAAATGTATTTTGAACATAAGCCACAAGAGGAGATTTTTTGTCTAGTGGTATTTACTGCAACAGAAGACTAGCCGGTGGCATGAGAATTTGGATGCAGTCAAGAGTGTTTTACCTGAAACTTCCTGTAAGGTCAGTTGCACCGGGTCTAAGAAGGATCTGTGTCAAGTAATTTGCTCCCCGACTGGAGAGAAAAAAAAAACCAAAACAAGATCAGATAAAAAAATCAACCACTTCAATTACTTTATCTAGAATACATAGAGAAGATATCTTCCAAATCAAGAGGGTGATGTGAATGCATCATTTATATTAAATAACTGAATGGTTAAAAAATCTTACTAATGACCATATGCCAATACAATTTTATATTTTATTTTCTGAGCATCTTCTCAGCTGATCAAAATATAGAATCAATTTTGAAATCAAAGACAGATTTCTTTTGTGGTCCTGTGAAACACCTGAACAGACATTATTCTCTCTGCTCACCTTATCAGTTTTCTCTTGAAGTCCCATCCATAAACACCTCCTGAGCCAGCGTAGCGAGTGCCTGATACAACATCATAATCTCTCTCTTGTTGTTTTCTACATTAAGAACACATATTCCACACAAATATCAATTAGGATGAAGAAAGAGCATGAAAAGGAATGGGTGTTGTGCTTTTGGCTTCTTGCAAATGATCTTGTCATAGGTGAGTCTCTGTTTAGCAAAGGTTTAAAAATAACCATGAAAAAGACGACTGAGTGAAGTAAATTTCAAGGAGAATTTCCTTCTTAAACAAGAACCATCCCTTTAAAGTTCAACCTTAAGAAGTTCGCTACCAAAACAATAATTTTTCACCCATTTTACGATAAAATGGCATTGAAGTATCTACAAAAATACTCACTTTATAAATTCAGGGATAAACTTGGGCTGCAAAGTCAAAGGGAGAAAAATGTGTTATTATCGCACTAATCTAACTTCAATATTAACTGTTTTGGACCATGGGTTCCATGTGAAAGTGCTCCATACACCGAGTCTAGGTGAAAGAGCTTATTGTTAGTACTTGCATAACACAAATGTTACATTACTGGCAAAGAAAGTTTTAACCCCTTCGCGCCGGGAGGCGCCTAAACACGCCGTAAAAATTGAGATCCTCAGCCCGCTTTTCAGCTATTACTCTTGGCCCACGCTCGAGCGAACACGGTGAAAGAAGGCAGACCCTGGCTCTTGTATATATGGTAATTGTCTTTGTGTGTAGCCCAAAAATGAAAAGACTGAATTTGCATCATAATCACCAGCTTCACAATAGTCCCCACTTTGAAAAGAGGCAACAGGAATGTGGAAGCGTGAGTAGAGCTGCATGCCACCAAACAATCAGC
>NW_019091413.1:618410-671754 GCF_001949145.1 Acanthaster planci
GTGGCCAAGCGAGGCTGGAATTCTTGGAGTCGGCTTTCGGGAAGAAATTCCCGGCGCGAAGGGGTTAAGGTGCATATTGGTGTAAAAGCTAAGCTGTGTATACATAGTGCAGAAACTCCACCATTAAAATGTCTCCACAGTCGATAAAAAAATGGCACTGAAGTGTCCATGTCCCATAGCAATTTTCAACTTTTACCGCATCTCTTTTTACAGCTGACTCACATGATGTGACAAATCGGCATCCATGATGATGATGAAGTTACCCGTTGCATGCTTGATACCATGTATGTAAGCAGTGCCTGCAGATAGAGTCGATACACAGCATTAACTCCAGAGCGTAAACTATTCAAAATCTCATGTGAAGAGAAGACTAGGCTAGGCTGTTCATTTGTTCTTGCCTTCTTCAAAATGTGAAATGAATACCATTCTTCATTCTGCATCTCTACCCATGGTGCACTTGTAATTCATTAGCTCTAACCCTAAGATGCATTTTATATTAACGTTAACACAGGACATTGTTGCATATACATGTAGTTGGAATATCTCTGGATCCACCTTCCTTTCTTACAATGCTTATTTGATGAGTCTTGAGAATTGAAATCATACAGGCTGAGCCTGAGGTGCAACATTATGTCATTTTTCCATGGAAATGAAAGGTTACATTCAACTGAAATTATCTGGAAAAAGACTAGTAGTAATGCTTTGAGTGCATAAGTTTTGACACTATGCATGTACTTATCAATAGACATATGGACGAATAAAACTCACCTAACCCAAGCTTCTTTTCTCGTGGTCTCAAAACCTTGAATAAAGGGAAGAGATATACAAAAGAAATCAACACGTGTGAAAGACAAGTCTTCACCTTCTGGCTTCATTATTTCTACAAAACCTGAAACCGTCATGTGGTAGATTAACAATGAAACAAGAACAAAAAGGGGCTCATGCAGGACAAAAATTTCAAAAATTCTGCTACGTTTTGCAAAATACGGTTCCACTTACAATTTTATCCTTTCCATAGATTTTTTCCAGTTGCTTAGCAACCTCTAGTGTACCATCTGGGCTTCCATCATCAATAATGATGATCTCATAGTCATGCTTGCTTCAAGTGGAGAAAGAAAATATTCATTCATTAATAAGGGAATAAATATATGGTTAGCCGGTCTTAAACATGCATTGGGGGCAAATTGTCAATTGGGACAAGTTGACTCATAACAAGTGCACTTTTCTCCAAAATGGAAAAAAGAAAAAAGGGCCGGGGGACAGATTTACCATGTCCCTTCCTGGCAGAAAAGCAAATAATCATCGGTACGGTGTAGCCGAAGCACCAGTGCATCGCGGACCATGCACTGCGCCATCGTGCATAATGCATGCCGCATCGTTGTCATAACCACACACTGTGTTGGTTATGACGCCTGATAGGCCATCCACCAGTCCAGTGCAAGCTGCGTCATCTGGTGTCTATACACGCCATGCCCACAGAGTCGAGTCGCAACATTACGCAACACGTGCAAATTTGCCCAAACACTTGATCATGATGTCACTATGGACTTTTAACAAATGGCAAAGGGGCAAATTTACCCTTTGTGCTATTCAATAATGTACAGAAGTTCCTGGATGTCCAAACATGAGAATTGAGCTAAATGACCCATGCAGTATTAGCGAAAAGGTTCATGAGGGATCTTGCAACTACAAGGTCATGGACGTTACCCATAAAACTGGGTCCCCTGGCCCCCTGACTTGTGGGCGTCATCACATGGTATGGTTCGTCGTCACGCGTCCGCAGCGCTCCCGTAGCATGGGCATAGTGGGAGAACCCTACTTCGAGAAATCTAAGTCACTAACTCTGGATACTCTGTGTTTCTTTGAGGAGACAAGATTTACATGGCGTCGTAACGCTATGGGGTTTTGGAATTGAATTTTTGTGGTGAAATGGTTCACAGCCGCAAGAAAGCTATTAAATCAAATTTTCCCGTCAGCATACCTGCTTAATCTATACCTCCAAAAAAGGGGACAACGAAAGTTTCAGAGCATGCGACGGAGTATTTTTGAAAAAAAAGAAGAGATTTTTGCTCATCAATTTTTGGTGGCAGGGGATGACATCTTGTGTTGTTTTCATCGTGGAACGGTCCTAGCTGCTGCTATGACCTGGAAACATACATCGGGCGAGACGCATGACATGTACTGCACCGTGTGTGATGTTATCCCCTGCTATCGAAAATGGTCAAGCCAAGATACAGAGCAAGCGTGGTCATTGGTGGGCTCAATGCATGCACAGTCTGATAAACACAAATGGAGTGACAGTCAATGGGTGGAAGTGTGAAATTGGTGAAAAAAATCTCATTTTTTTCAAAAATACTCCGTCTCATGCTCTGAAACTTTCGATATGTATCCCCTTTTTAGGAGGTATAGATTAAGCAGGTATGCTGACTGGGGAAAATTTGATTTAATAGCTTTCTTACGGCTGTGAACTATTTCACCACAAAAATTCAATTCCAAAACCCCATAGCGTTAAGACGCCACAAACCTTGTCTCCTCAGTCACACTAAGAAAGAAAGCTATTAAATCAAATTTTCCCCTGATAGCATACCTGCTTAATCTATACCTCCTAAAAAGAGTATCACTGACTCACGGAGTAAGCTAGCCCCATTACTAGTGTGGCACGGACTCTCACTCCCGATCCATCCTTAGCCACACATCCGTATGCGCAATTTCGTGTCGGCATACTGAACATTTTCTTCCATGTCAAGACATAGATGTACATGTATGTCTTGACATGGAAGAGCCGTCGAGACGATGAGGGATCAAGTGACGTAATAATCAACGACCTTATTTTAAAGATGGCGAATGAGAGCGAGCCCGTTAGATTGAATGGATAAAGGCAAAAAGACTGGAAAATACCTGAATAACGTGAGTGAAATCATTCAATAAATGGTTTTTAGAAAACGGAAAGGTCAAGGATCATGTTCGTGTGCAAAAGAAATTGCGCCCATGATGACAAGTGGATGCGCTGAAAATGTTCAGTACGCCGACACGAAATTGCGCATACGGATGTGTGGCTAAGGATGGATCAGGAGCGAGAGTCTGTGCCACACTACTAGTAGTAGTGGGGCTAGGACTAGGAGTAAGCATGATTAATGACTTGGTCAGTGCTCAAACTTTAAGTAAGAGAACCCCACAGATCTTAGGGTAGGCAAGGACTAGGCTTGGAACGAGGCCCTGTTTGTGCTACACTAATGTTACCTCTCTGTGAACGACTTGACGAGCAGCCAAATTATCAGAGGAAGGTTTTCTCTTTCGTTATATGTTGGGAGAAGGACGCTGTACTTATTTTTGTTAGGCAGCGCCATCTTCTTATGCCACGATATTCAACGACTATTTTCAGCCTTTGGAAGCTAAAATCAGGAAACAGCTACTGACCAAATGCATTCATTCTCCTAACTTGACGACTGTTTGGTTAATTGTTACATAAAGCACAAAACAGTTCACAGGTAGGTCCACGATACATGTACAATGTATGTACGTACGTACAATGTGACAAACACACGTTTTATTTATGATGCAATTTGATCATAAATCCCCAACTGGTGCATACATATATTTTCTATTCCTCCAATGGTCGAACCCTGAACTGAGGTAGGCTTTTGAAGTTTGTACGAAAGTTTAAGCCCACTCTACAGAAATGAACTTAAAACCATATTAAAACCAAGGTCAGCTAGAAAAGAGTTCGACTCATACGGACATCACCTAGCTAGCTAGCCCAGGTTGGACGTTGTTACGCCCCAACTACAGCATCAGTCCCAACTATAGTTGGGCCCGTCGTTAGGCCCGTAGTTAGGCCCGTCCCAACTGGAATTGAACTTTTCTGGTCATGTTTTTGCTTTCTAAAGGCTAATAATATCACTGTAGGGAATAATTTCTGGCGTCCATACATGGAACCTTTCTCGTTACTTGGTTACTTACTTATTTATTTGGTTACTTGGTCAATTACACCTTTCCTCCATAATAAGAAACACTGTCAAATTATTCTCAAAGGATGCCACAGATGGTGCAGATACAAGGGATTCTGAGAGATTGTTCCAATAATTGACCACCCTAGCCAAAAAGCAGTGGCAAGCTAGTCTACATATAGTTCTTATATCATGCCTAGTGAACACTTTAATGGAATGACCCGTTAGTTGTTTATGTGGGATGGTGAAGAACATAAATGAATGAGCATTGGATCTATAATTGTTGTAGAGAAAAGGAAACATGTACGTGGCGACTATTGTACATGTACTTACTGATTTGGTCATTGAATTTGTTAATTATGATTATCATTTTGGTCAGTTTGGGTCTCTTACAAAACATTGAGAAGCACAAAAACTTGATTTGCATTCTCAACAATGCATGCTCTTTTTCCCCTGTGAGCAAGATACTTGTAGCGCACATTATCGTCAAAGCCCTTTAATTTGACTCTTTTTATACATTCTGCTGAGATTTGGTATGTCCAAGTTTGACATGCCCCAAATGTGTCAAGGACAGGGTTGGCTTTGGGGACATACATGTAATAGGCCTTCCTTAAAAACAAAAAGTTGTTGGGAAAAAATTCCATTCTCCTTGGCCACTTTCCCAAGACTATGTTGTATTTTTTTACCTACTGTAATGATGGGGGTTGGTTGACAGAGTGTTGTCAGAACCACGTGGTCCTACTGGGCAAGTCCCGGAAGGTGGGTGAGGTGAGGTACCTCTGCAGGGAACTCCTCGATTAAATGATGATATGACACGATCACTCCAGTGGAGCTGCTTCAGTTGGTTATTTATCTCAGCCGTGTGTCATTGATAAATTTAAATAGAGGAAAAAGAAACCCAGTACCAACTTCAATGAAGACAATTAAAAAAGTAGTCAAACACACCAACAGCAATGGTCAGAAACTCATCAGTCTGCAGGCTACCTCAGAAGGCCCTGGGGAGGCATGTTTTGCAGGGGAATACACTTGGTTTGAAGATTTTCCCAGGCAGTGGCCCTGTGGCTGTGCTTTTTGGCAACTTTCTAGACACGTTCCATAGCCACCACATGACAGGCTTATGAGCCAATTTGTTCACAAGAAAGTAAAGGCCTAATCAATTATTCACAAGTGAGCTCCCTACACTACTACTGTATAACCATAGAGCTAAAAACACTTACATGCAAATCATTAACAAGTGTAAGGAAGTTGAACTAGCTGTCTTTGGAGATATTGATTTGGGATGATTTGAGCTTTATTTTACGTGATCACTTACAGGTTGGAGGCAGCCATGGCCACCACGTTAAGAAAAACAGTATCATGGAAAAACTTTTTTCCCTGCATGAAATGGGGAGAGGCCCCTTCTTTTAAACCTGTCTTCCTACCCTCCCATCTCTAATCCCTTCCCCACATATTGTCACCCCTTCGTCTTTGAGGTTCAAAAGATGTCAAAAGGTGGCCAATGAGTACATGTATAATATTTCTCACGTGTTGCATGCATATGTATGTAAACTGTAATTATTCAAGCTTCCAATTTCCAAAAGTTCTTCAGTGAAAATTATCATTATGCATCATACCACCAAAAACAGCTTTCCTCCAGTAAATTCCATGTGACTTTCATGTGACCCTCTAAAGCAAGATGGGTCTTAAATGTTTCTTTTTTTCTCAATTGCAAGGAGAGAATCTCACCATGTCACAGGATTCTAAATCAGGAGGAGGAACCATGGGCAACAAATTAACATATGCAAATAAGGTTATTCTTGCACCAATGGTGCGGGTTGGCACATTGCCAACCAGACTGCTGGCCTTGGACTATGGAGCTGACATTGTGTACTGTGAGGTAACAACACTTGAAATACCACCTCAGAAAATCTTTGTAATTTAGTTGCAGACTTGTGTGACTTGGACTCAAGTCTGACTGTAGTCACATTTTTAATGACTCTGATTCAAGTCACTTCGAAAAATGACTCGGACTCAAGGCCGCAGACTCAGACTCAACTGCCTGACTCGTGACTCAGTGGAAATTACATCATTGTGTTGTTTTATTTTGTTTTTTTCCACAGAGTAAAGCAGTGCGTGATGCGGCTGAGGTGCATGTGTGGTTGCCGATATATTGGTTAGGGAAATCCATGTACTGAAACATGTACCCTGCCAACCAAACTTGATAGTACTACATTAATATGCGATGATGTATTCGGCATCAGACTTTTCTTGTTGGACACAGACTGGTGTCCTGCCAAGCAATAGTTTTGGATCACTAGTATTGCTGATTCAAGGAATGTCAGTTGTGCATATGTGAAAGCACGAATATTGGTCATGACTTCTACTCCAAAAGTAACCTGCCCTGAGCAACCCTTTGTAAATGTGCTCTATATTTGTTGAAGCTTATTTTTATTTCAATGATACAAAGGACAAGGCATACGGATCACATGTAGATCAAAAGGCTTTATGTCATAGTTTATTCGTTTTCCATGGTTTATTTGACATACATGTACACATATTTCCAGTTCATTAAATCCGAGAAAGCTGTGGTGAAAAATGAAACATTTGCAAAACCTGGAAAGGGTTTCCAATACAATAATAAAGGTGACTTGGACTTCAACTCAACCTTTGTGACTTATGACTTGGACTCAACCCAGATGACTCGGACTCAGACTCGAGAGAAGTGACTCAGACTCGATATCTCATGACTCAAATGCAAGTACATGTAGTTGCTCAAAAATAACTGATGAAACTATTGATAAAGAGTGTTATAGGTTCTTTACTTTGGTAAGACAGTGCAAAGCCAGGTCACAGACTAAACAAATTGTTAAGTAACTTTAAAGTCAACCTGGTATTTCTTAACAAGATGCTCTAGATCCAATCAAGCTCCCTTGGTAGAAAGTTTGGTTAGCTAAGGAGAACTTTTCTCTTTGAAATGCTGGGTTTAAGTTTACAGAGTAAATTGTGCATTTTTGTAATTTTGTTTGCAGGAATTGATTGACCACAAAATGCTTCAGTGTAAGAGAATTGAAAACGGTAAGACGTACAGTTTTTAGTTATTGGAAAAAGACACAAAGTTCATGACATCAGAAGTCCTGAATGATGCATTCCCTCATTTTTCTTGGCTTATGCCAGACCATTCCACATCCATCTCTCAAGTCCAATAAAACCCCCACCATTCCTAGCTATCAATGCTTCACACAGAAGCTGAATGGATCATTTAACCTCTAAACCTCATTCTCTACTCAGTGCATATCCATTGCGTGTATTTTCTCCATTCATTCCCCATGTCAACATCAACCATGGCATACAATGTGATGTGAGAACTTTATCAATATGCCCAGACCTTGCTCTGTAGAAAATGTTTAAGAAATCAATTCTGGTTTTCCAGATACTTGGAATATATTATCAAATGGGAGAGAATAGGATTGAAATTTCATGTCTAGAATAAAGGTTTAAGGATTAACGTTAAGAAATTAAGGATTAAGGATTCCTCAAATATCTTCATATACATACAGTGACGTATTTAACAACACATATTGCAAGTTTTCATTCAGTCAGCTAGCAGAGGTTTTTCATTTGTTTGTTTTTGTGGCATTTTGATTCACCTGGTCATCTTTTATATTTGCGCATGTTTCTTCAATCTCCCTTGAACCCAGATATTTTGGGCACAGTCGACTTTGTGACACGAAATGGGACAGTGGTCTTCCGAACATGTGATAAAGAGAAAGATAAAGTTGTCTTCCAGATGGGAACATCTGATCCCGACAGAGCACTGAGAGTTGCTAAACTTGTGTAAGTTGACTAAAACACCACCCTGGAAGATTTCTCTTCAATTTTGGCTCCATCGAACCCTGGTTCCACAGTGTTTTGAGAAAATATTTCCATTCCACCACAATGGAGGTAATTTTGAAAGTCTTATTTGGAGATAATGACATTTTACTTTGATAAAGAAGATTTCTGTAGTGTACATGTAAGTCGGAAATCAAATAGTTTGGGATGTAACCCTGTGATGTTTGGTCTGCATTCAGGGAGAATGACGTAGCTGGAATTGATGTCAACATGGGATGTCCCAAGGAGTATTCAACCAAGGGTGGAATGGGGGCAGCCTTACTCACTGAACCAGACAAAATTGACAAGGTAAGCCAATTTCTTACTGGGTCATTCATGGTTCTAGAAGTAGACTTAATCCCTAGCTGTTGCTTCTTATCCAAGAGAATCATAAACTGAAACTTTTAAATGGGTATGCTTTTTTGACTCAACAGATCCTGACCCGCTTAGTTCAAGGAATCTCCAAACCAGTCACTTGTAAAATCAGGCTTTTACCATCGGTAAGTTATATGATTTGTGCATAGCCTGACAAAGACAGAGAATGTTGTGAGGACTGATATAGAAATGCGACATGTGTGGTTTCTGGCTCCTAGATGGATGACACCTTGGCTTTAGCACACACCATTGAGAGCACGGGGGTAGCTACCTTGGCCGTACATGGGCGGACCAAAGTGGAGCGGCCCCAGCATTCTGTGAATTGTGAAGCCATCAAGGCAGTTGCCAATGCTGTGTCCATCCCTGTCATTGCAAAGTAAGTTAGCAAATCATAGAACACAGTGGCCTTGCTCAGCACTGCCCATAAGGTTTTTGCCATTTTGAAGGAAAAAAGTGAAATTTATGGTCAGCAGCGTATCCAGCTTTTGGTGTCAAGGGGGGCAAATTCAAAATTCAGGCTTATTCAACATGTTGTTGTGGGACAGAAATATCAGAAACCTTACTCACGGTCCAGAAATCCTTGCTTTTATTTTGTGGATTGTTTTCTCTGGGTTTTGGTGCTAACATTTGATATATGAATATAAACAAATCTTGAATATATAAAGATAAATGGGTGGAAAAAAAATCTGTCAGTGGATACACCACAGTTAATGGTAAAAAGTTAGATAAGACTTTTGAGGATTCCAGTGAAAGTACATGTACGTTAAAATACAACTTGAATTTTTTAATAGAGCACAACATTTTTTGCAAGTCAACCACTTTTTTCCTGATGGTCGTCTTTCAAACAGTGTTTTAGTCACAAATATGTGCCCTAGTAAGCACTGGTTTGTAACGTCTTTGGAAGTTAAAGTAGATGATAGGTTCACATTTTTGTAGTACAGTGTCTGCCTATATTTTCAAATCGAATCAGCATTTAAGTTTGTGATGTGAATGCTGTAATTCAGACTTTAAACTCAGTCCCCTCATATTATCATGGCCCATACAGCGGCGGTTCAAAAGAGCACATCACCTCATATGAGGACATCGTGCGTTTCAAGAAGCAGACACAAGCGTCCTCGATCATGATTGCCAGGGAAGCCCAGTGGAACACCTCCATCTTCAGGAGGCAGGGCAAGCTACCTCAGGAGGAGGTCATCAAGGACTACTTGAAATATGTGAGAATTGCTAGACACTTGCCACAATGAACTGTATCACAGTTTTACGTAACAGTATGATGTTGTCGAAAATAAAAATGGAATTACCTACTTTTTTGAAAATATAACAAATATCGGGATGTCTTTTTTATGTCAGTGATTTTTTTTAGCCAGTGTTGTTAGAAACACCGATTCCATCAACTGATTCAAACTAACCTCATTTTGCTGCAATATGTAGGTAAGGCATGATATGTGTCAAATATTAGTGCTGAATCTCAATTGTGACTTTTGAGGTTCCAAAAACATTAAACCCCAAACATTTGAACAAGTCTGATGGAAAAAGTGTGTGAAACCAAATGAGATTTCATGTTTGCCATTATCTTATGTATGTGGTCCAGCTTGTGGTAATAACCGCTTGGAGCTATTAATTTTCCAGAACAATAAACACACGCCCTGACTCTAGGGCAGGCACATCAGATATGTATTTGTATTTACAGTATCAGTGTAATCAATCGTGTGCATGTGTTCACAGCATTTACAAGCTTACATTTTATTTATTATCCTCAGTATGGCATTTTTAAAAAATGAACTAAACAAGCTCATTTGGACATGTATTTATCCTCAGAGGTCTCTTAATTGGAAGACTTCTGTATACCTTTCACCACAGTGCATGATTGTTTCACCCTAAAGTGATTTATCACATCAACAACCTGGATCAAAATTAAAAAAGTCATTCAAAAGTAACAGTTCTATGACTGAAATGAAAAGAAATAACCTCTTTTGGGTCCACATTCAGGCAGTAGACTATGAGAATGCCCACGCCAACAGTAAGTTCTGTATCTTGCAACTCTTGCATGGCAGTGAAGAACAGGTCATTCATAAAGCTGTGATGAAGAGCAACAACATGGCTGAATTGTGGTGAGTATCTCAACTCTCAAGAGTGTGAGTTAAGACTCAGCGACTCAATTTGACGAGCCTATCTCAAATGACTTGTTTCCTTTCTTGAACAGAAGGAGTATTTTGTAAAATTCAGAAAACCTTTGAAATTTCAGATGCCTATTTTCTCATTTTTCCGGTTCAGTGCTTTTCTTGGTAAAAGTGGCTGCTCAGACCTCAGTGTTGATGGTGTGAATGCAAAAAAATTTGAAAGTAAACCTTTGGATTTTTGATTGTGTGCTGGTATATATCAGGTCCAAAAGTGTCTCTAGGTCATTTCTTAATTCAATGGATTTATGCTTTTGGGAATTGGACAAGAAGCACATAATCCATCACAATAGATAGATCCAAAATGTAATGATACCAGGAAAATTCAATACATAACTTTTTGTGTCGTTATATCTAACAGCCAACTCTGGGGAATGGAAGGATACTGTTATGAAGCCACTGAACTTCACAGACTTGCCCGAGAGAGGCAAGAAAATGCATACAGAGTCAAGAAGCGCAGGCTGGAAGACGGCACAGAGCTGTTTGAGATGAACGTGAAATATTTCAGGTCAGCTTTCTTGTTTTGTATTTAGGATGCATGCTCTTTGGAGAGGACTCAAACACATTTGTCAGTTTGTTAACATTCACAGGGACTTTATCTATAATGTGTACCTTGCACCAGGAACATACGTCCACAGTTCCTATGTCCAGACCATATCCCATGGTTGCTGTCGAGTTTAGTCTGTACAAGTCTTTTCACAAGACCAGTCAAGGGTGAACAGAGACATAGGAATGCTCTTGTCATAGTTCATTTGACGAGCTTCTGACTTGGCCAACAGAGAATGACTTGTGATGGGCGTGTATGGACTTGACTTGACCCTTTTCAAGTCAGTTCCTGCAATTGCAACCTTAAAACCTTAAGATGAAGTGTGAGTCAAGGCTACTTGTTGGGAACAATGTAGAGCAAGGTAATATGACAGTTACTTTCACATAGGAAAAGACTTGTTCATGAAATGTTGTCTTTTTATCATTGGAAGTAGTTACAAAAAAGTATAACTTGTCTTGTCTTAGAGCACATTGTAAAAGGTGTTTGAAGTAACGTTTTGGTCATTTTATATGTAAGCATACTTCTGTAAACAGTTGTCATTTTTCTTTCCAGGAAAGACTACATTGACGGAAACACACCCCAACAAATTTTGAACACCCTGGTCTGCCAGAAAAAGCTGCCCCCACCTCAGTTCACAGTGGTAAGATCCTCCAGAATCAGCCTCACATGAGTTATGCTGAAATTTTCACAGTGCATGTATTTTCACCACGGCAGCTGTTTGTTGTATGACTACTCCTGCACTTTGACTATAGGCCCCAGAGATTGGTAGAATTCTCACACCAGAATGTATGTCTTCATAAGAATTGTTGAGGGATGATTGACCTGCTGGTTGGCATTCATACTGTGACATTCATTGTCTACTTGAAATTTAGAAAAGGGTTTTTGATAGTTTTTATTTTTTTTTGCTTTTGTCTTCAAATGTTGCAGGTGAATGATGAATCTGACAAGAACTATCAGGCAATTTTGACGATTGATGGCAAAAGCTACACATCAACCCAGTGGTTCGTAAAACAATCAGTGATACAGTATCAATTTCCATGATGAACCTCGGTGCAAAACCTGGCCACCATCACAAGAGGTTTTATGCTGAAGTTCTGCCTAATATGCCTGTTACATTTCAAAGTGTTGGTTCCAAGCTGGTTTACCAAGTGTTGGATTTGATGAGTTGGGAGAGTCCTAATTTCCAAAAGTTGTAGACAGCAGACTTGTTCTGTAAAGTCAAGCTCCTGTCCAAACGGGGTGGGGCATAGTACACGTGATCAGTTTTCTAACTCAATTAACACAAAACTGCTGGCAAATTACAGACTGTCCGAGAAATACGGCCTGCTCACATTAACCCTAGAAGAGCCATAGGGGTGGGGGAGGGTGCAGAATCTGCCCCCTTTCTATGTGTTTACATGTTCCATTGAACCACAGTACATCCTGAAAGCTCGACATCTTCATGATAAATTGTGGACATACTGTTAGGCTTCATTTTTCCTCTAACTTTGAACCACTGTTGATGAAATCACATGACCTTTTGCCTGATGGTATGTGCAAGCATACTGCCAGAACCAAAAGCTGGCTGTTACTGGTCCGTCTTGCTATGCCCATCACTCTTCATCAAAACTTATCATTTGCCTGTACACTTGATATTTGGAGTAATAGACAGCTCCTTTGTATGTGATAAGTCTATAAATTATAGATACTTAGTCCATGGTTTATTGTAAAATACTTATTTCTGCAAAGTATTGCACAGTTTGAGAGATTTGTACATGTACCTCTTAAATTTCTATGAACCAAGCTGCGATAAGTGACAGGCTCCTTATTTGACCTTTGCGTTATTCTTCAGGGAGATCAGTAAAAGCTTTGCCAAGCAAGGTGCAACAAAAGTGTGCTTGCACGCCCTGGGTCTGTTGGATGCCTCGAGACCGTTATACCACAAACGTCAACTGGAAGCGGAGACTACTCAAGAACTGAGACAAACAACTGGAAGAGAGACTAGCATGGATGCTGATCAAGACAGCCAACCTGAAGAAAAGCACACTGGACCTGACACAACTGTGTTGCACAGAGTGACTGGAGAAGAGACCAGGAAAATAGATTCCACAGTGCATGAGTTCAGCATACCTACTGACATTGAGGCTGGTAAAGAGTCTATGCATGCAGGTCAAGGGACAAATGATGAAGTCAGAAAAGGAGTTGGTGACATTTTAGACACTTTCACAGATAGCCAGTCACCAGCTGGCTGCAGTTGACAAGTGTTCTTTAACAGAAAAAGTCAATTTTCTATTTCAATTGGCTACTGGTAGGTTATTTACTTGTATTTGCATGTTTTGGGTATTTGAAGCTTACTCACAAACCCCAAAGAATTGGACATTGCAATAGCTGTTCCTCACAAGCCTACATCAACCTGTACTCTTTATTCACCACAAGTGTCTCACTTGTGTACAAATCATTGGAAGATAAGGTGATTCATGATCAGTAATGCATAATGGTGAGGCATGTTCAGTTCTTTACAATTGTGCACTTTTATTTTCTTCACTTGATTGATAATCCTTACTTCTTATACCAAAGCTAGCTTCTTGCTGCAATGCGATAAATGAAATATCTCGACACATGCGCTGCAGCTCCTTCTGTGATATTGAATGCAGCCATTTCACATTCTCTGTCACAGACATATACAACTACTTCTAATGTGAATTCTCTATGAAATAAATATTACTTCTAAAAAGGTGTAAGGGGCCATTCAAAATTTTCAGTGTTTTTAAATTTCGATTTTTTTTTAAAAAATAGTGGGTGGGTCAAGGAAATAAATTGAAACTCGAAATGTATCTACGTGTGCAAGTATACATGTACGTCTATGCAGTTTCATGTTGTACGCTGGATTGGGAGTTTTAATACAGGATGACAAAATCACTTTTTTGTTCATTGAAAATGGGGGTGGGTGGGTCAAAAAAATTTGGAAAAAAAAATCGAAATTTAAAAACACTGAAAAATTTGAATGGCCCCATATATCTCTAAGTGATGACACTTCTTTCATCAGACAACTACAGGAATATTTCTGACAAATATACATACAGGCCATCAAACCTTTCAAAAAAATAACTCAGTTAAAATATTCTCCACATGACAGAAAGTGAATAATGGCCTAAACCTCCGAAATGTACTGTGTGCCTAGGGGCCAGCTGAAAAATGTGTGACTCCTTTTTTTCCCCTTTGTAAGAAGACCCAAACATAAACTGGCATATGGTGTAAATTATTTCTACAAAATGAGTGTAAGTGGAAATGGATAAACTAATTTCTTGTTGGCTGTTTGCTCTGTAATCAACCAGCAGATTGTAGAACAAGTGAATAAAAAAATGCAGCAAGATTGTCTTACACTACATGTACGTGAAGAGTCTCGGTCTCCTTTGAAACAACTACCAGTTTTTTGGTTGTTTGGGTTATTTTTTTCTCCCATTTTATGCAAACTGACAAGTCATTACTGCCCCCAATCTCAATTAGGCTTACACATGCTACTTGTCCTTGCATAGCAACTGGAAACTTTCATAAGACAGGCAGTCATTGCTGCTATATTTGAGACCTCTTAACAGGATATAAGATCAACACAAGACCTCCTGTCTGCATTCAAGTCACAAGCTATTTAACTGAACTGCAACAAAAGCATTCCTTTTGTCAATGTTCAGCCTGTAAACTATGGGCATGAACTGTAGCTCGACCAGAGTGTGAGCATGCAGTACGGTCACACTCAAACAAACCTTGTCAAAATATTTTCTAGAATCCCATTGTCACTGTCATTTTGCTGTAAGCTGCAACTCGGGCTGCATTCATAGTCAATGGAATTTTCATGTGAATTGATCCTCCTTACTGATAAATTACATCAGCTTTGACAACCAGTATTCTAACCATGCCCCTATTGGTCAATTAGATTGCCCAAACCATCCATCATTAGGCAGACATTGGTCAACCTGACAGTAGTTGATTTAATTTGCTCAGTGCAGTTACTCATGTAATTTAATAAGTCCAAGGCATGCTTTGCATTAATACATGTACACAAATACTTAACACACGTTTATCAGTATTAAACAAATGGCCTGGAAATGTGAACTGGCAATAGAGACTTTGCGTGGTAGCCATGTTGCAGGACAGTTCTTTAGTTGATGGGGAATCTTTGTGCATGCCTTGTGGAACAAACACACTGACCTGCATGAGGTCAGCCATGCAAACCCTCTACATGAATACAAGTACTGAGGGTACTTGTATGTTAAGCCATTACTAGGACAACACCGAATTTATAGAAATCAATATACATTTGTTTTAATTTGTGAAAAAGTGTGGATAGATAACTTTAAATTATTAAAAAATAGTTTTTCCCCATTTAACATATTTTACAATCAAATGTCATTGGAAAGACCTCAATTATTGCTTGCCGTTATACAATAACTGCATGCTTACACATTTCCACTGAAGAAAACAACAAAAAAATACCCCCAAAAGAAAAATCATTACACACATGACCCGCTGTGAAAATGAGTCGCATTGTCACCAGGCCACTTTTGACTTTTACTTTGTTTTAGATTGGAAAAATTTTCATGTGTCACTCAGTTTGATATATATGGAAATGGATGTTGTGTAGATGTTAAAATGTTCAGGATTCCTATTGCTTAAACACTGTGCAAGATACTTTCAAAGGCCTTAAACTCATTGTCGCAGAGCGGGTCACATATGCCTCCACATGGGACTCTACTCAAATACTACTTTGTAGCTATAGTTGCTTGAATTAAATGAATAGGACACACAATTCAAAAAAGCAAGTTCAAACTTCATGTTGATGTGCATGTATTTTAAGTTAAGTTTTTTGTGCGTGCATGAATTCTCGAGGTACATGTACCTTGTAAAACTAACAATGCAATGTCAAGGTTGGCAAAGTAATCTTAATAGAGATACACCAGGATGGACACCATTTGCCTTGGAATGTAGAATGTAAGTGTTTATATGATCAAACTCTTCTTGATGAGCTACAAAGCGGGGGGGGGGGGGAGATTGGAAGAAAAGAAACAGCCATGAAATAATAACTAGAGGTTTTGAGGTCCCCACAGCAGTGCAGGGTCTATGGTATGCATTTGTTTTTGACTCAACTCATCCTTAAAATGCCCATTCCATGAAATTTTTATGGCATCTTACCCTTGTGGGAAACTCAGGATTGTCCATATATTAAAAGAGATTTGTTGAGAAATCCTGAAGTCAGGAAAATCCTGATGAGAAGTCCTACAATCAGGAGAAATCCTACCATCAGGAAAAATCCTTACAAATCTTATCCCTAAAAGCACCACTGGTGTCTGCGAATCTCTAAAATGAACACTATACACCCTTTTCTTAAGTATTCCATATTTTGATTTCAAATGGAATGCACCAGGTCATTGATAAATCACTGCAAACAAAGCAAAGTTAATAACTAACTGCAAAAAGTAAAAATCACATTGTCATTTGTCATATTTCAATGTTTCAGGAGTACGATGAGAGAGTAAATTTTGTAGCATGTATTTTAACAAAAATGACTTTCTGTACAACTTATGACCCGTAAACCTAAACTACAACTTAATAGTTTAAATAAACTCACACAAAACTAAAAAATAAAGAAATGTTCAAGATATGGCAATTATGTGGCTTGGCTCCAGACATGATGATTTCTTCTGACCTTGTATATTAACAGAAGTGATATACTGGTTTAAAGTCACATTTCAGTGGCAAAGTCAACAGAACAATGGGGCAGCAATGCAGCACAGAGTAATGGTTCGTGCTGGAAACTATCATTTTTGAGCATTTACCCATTCCGACGTCTGAGAGCTTTTGGACCAATTCTCTTATCCGTTTCACTGAAAGCTGGGGTGCATTTGGAAGCCTCAACCGAGAACGGCTTTTATTTTTTCTCTCTGGATATTTCATTTGGGGATTTGAGTACCACGTCATGGCATGTAATTCTTACCCAATTAAACTGTCATGGAAACTCACCAAGGAATAATCAAACCAATTCTTGGTTATGACAGCCAAAATGCACCCATGGTATGCTTAGAAATCCACGCTGTTTAGAAGTCACGTCAACTCGCAAGTAGGGCCCCAAGTAACAAGGAAATGACAATGACTTAGTGACAACTTCCTCATGGCTCATATGAATAGCCTTTGTAAAGACCCAAATTGCTTGTTATTTCTGAGGACTTGACTATAACTCAACATACTTGAGTACACTGTCAAGTTAAAATCTAATAGGAAAAAGTCTTTTGTAATAATCATCATTCCCACTGAATAAAACAGTCAAGATTAAAGATTGTCCCCTGTGCATGGTCAACAAAAAGTTAGCATTTATGCCTGCTGTCAAAGATTTTGATTTTACCTTTAGGAATTCCACCAACCCCTACTCTTTCGGAATGATACCCGATTAATGAATAGAAAGAAATTTCAAATTAAACTGGAAATGAAACAAAGTTGTGTCTAGTGTGTAATGATGCAAATCCGCTACATTAAACCCTAAAATGTAACTATCAGTGTATGGATCCCACTGCACTAATTGTTCAAATCACAGTCGGATTTCACAATGAAACAACTGCAGGCTATTCGCACAGGACAGTCCAACTGAACACCAAAGTATACCTGAAAGTAAGGCTGACAGCCCAACCCTGAGAAAAGGAAATAAAATAGACAGCTCTTTGTTGGTCAGTACAACAATCCTGTGGATAATTAAAGAAAATAACATTTTGATGCAGCGTACTGAACAGCAAGAATACTGTTATGCATGGTTCTTATGGAACATTCCCTGTTATGATTGCACGTGTATGCAGAATTTATTTACTTCTAGACAGAGCAACAGTAAGAGAGGCAGACTGTTTTCTGTCCAGGCATGCAACTTTTCCTTTTGATCAGCTGATTTCCATGTTTGTCACCTAACATGCATGCCATTACAAACTGAAAACATAAAATCCTGTGCAGTTGAAAATTTCTTTTTGGTTTTGTGCATTTTTTTCCCTGAATTCCTAGTTGCCTGCCTGCTTTTCAAGAGTTTCATTTCCCAAACATTGCATGGGGAAAGTGTCCTTTTAACGTAAAGTGAACTACCCTGTCCCAAGATTTTTCCTGAAAAGTTTCTAATTTTTCTTTTCTCAGAAAATATCTTAGCAGAGCCACCATTAAAGAATTAATTAGCTGACTTCTGCAAAGAAACTGTAGCTTTCCCATAAGTTGGAGCAGAAAACTGTCAAGATTTGTTTTCTCACACTTGAAAGCCGCAAAGAAGGATAATCATCATTGTTGTCATCATCATCATCACATGGAGACAGGAGCCAAGCCTTCCTCATGTCAATCCCTTTTCTTTTCCTCTCCTGTCTTGGAGGTGGCCCCTTCTGTCTTCAGTTCCGTCTGCGAACGCTCCACATCCAGCTCGCTCGCCGTAGTGCACAGCTTGTTCTTGAAGTCGGCCTCGATGGTTTCTGGCAGGGTGACGAGACGCTGGTAGGTAGTGAACAGCTTGGCATATTCAGGCTTCTTCTGCATGTACTGCTTGAACTCATCTGCAACATTACGTCGTGGGGGACGCAATTAACAAGTGACACACCTAGCAAGAGAACTTATATTAACTTAAATCAAATAGCCAAGAAAATATACAGAGAGTTTCTGCTACAAGAAAAAACAATACTTTTGCCTGTCGCTCAATCTAGTCTGAAAACACATTCAAGGAAAAATTCCTGTTAAGTAAATCTTGGAAAGATGATCACCAAAGACCATCCAACTTTATAAAAGACTAAGGTTGTGGTATCTTGTCATTTAAAAAAGTAGTTGGTAACAAGGGGGGGGCATGATTGTGGTGGGATAATATCGTCCGCAAGAGGTAATGTGGTATGCATGAATGCATGAGGTATGGTCTTTGAATTTGGAAATGGGGGTGGAACTGGATAAGACATTGGGAATTATCTGGTTTGTCCAACAACTAAACTTGATTCTCAATAATCAAAGGTTGTATATTTGAGTGGTTCTTAAAAGTAAGTGCTGACATCATATCAAATTTATATGCTACTGTACACAGGCTAGTTTACCACTAGGGAAAGGTTTGCAGGTTGAAACTGTCTACAAGGACACCACTGCAACACAACTATTAATTATGTCTTTATAGATTGTTTTGCCTAAAGTTAGAGCAAAGGTTCTCCCCATGTACAAACTTGCGTATCGGGCCCGATACGCCATTATTTCTGCCCGATAAGCAAATAACGGGCCGATACCCAGTTTTTCCATCCCCTATACGCACAATATAATTATGATAGTATGGCTCGAATTATCTTACATAATGCAGAGTGCATGTCCCAAAAATATAGACGAAAAAGCAGTTAATAGTCCTGCTTTTTTCCGTGTACATGTACATACTATAGGTAGCCTACATAGTACATGCATTGTGCACCAGGCGTCAGCGGCCACACTGCACACCGTATATGTTCATTGGCACCGAATGTTCCTCGTGGCCATGAAATCTGAACTTCTGTCATGGGCGTCGTACATGCACCCGCGCGCATACGTGTTTTCTCTGTGCTGTGTGCTCAATACGCTAGTGGGGCTGCATTTACGAAGGTTAAAATTTTAAACTACACCATTGGCAGAACTTACATCGGCCCCACACACCTTTTTTTTTCATGGTGACAGCTGTAGCCCTCTGTAACAGTAATTGGTATCTACGACGGGGACGATATTTCTCAAACAAATTCTAGCACCTCTGAGTACATGTGACTGGTTTATTCAAGACCTATCTGTAAAGCTTGCAGTCATAATTTGGGGGGGCTTTCTCTCCTTTCATGTCCCTGATGTGTAGAGAACGCAGTTTCAGTTTTGTCTAGTTTACTTACTGATTTACTTTTCATTTCAAAAATGTGCATTATTAATTAACATGTGCCTAAACAAAAGACCATTTTCATTTTGATGTACAGTAAATTAAAATACTTCACAACTGACTTTTGTTGTTGAATGTAGACTTCTGGCCAGTGTTCGCTGATGGATCATTTCAGAACGTTGCATGGTAACCGCTGACCATTAATCATTATCAGGGTAAAACGTTTTTGTTTATTAACTGGAAATAGTGCTAGTGGCACAGTGTCAATTGAACATTCATTTTGTGGCGCTCTCAAAAACGTGCTAATATGTGCTTTATTCAAGCTAGATAGGACAAAGGAATTACCATATGTGACTTTTCCCGAGTTGAGCACGTCTGCTTGCTTGAAGATTTTCAGGGATTCCTCATCTGCCATACCAAATGCGCTGTTCATGATGCGACACATATCCTCCGGCTCAATATAATTCTTGTCACCACCAAACATCTCAAGAATATTAAAAAATAAAGGCATCAAATCAAAAGGCATACTGCCAAAGTAAGCCTGTATCAGCGACAGTGCTACTCCAAATGCTATTACATCTCTTAACATTCAATGCTACAGGTTGCGGTAGTAAGATAGTAAGTAAGGTACTTTGCAGCAATTCGTTACCCTCCATCTGAGATGGGTATAAGTGTTTGTGTTGGAAGAATGGATAGTGTGTTAGACTAGACCTACATGTACATGTCTACATGCGCTGGCCATCTGTGGGGATAAACAATTGCACATAACCAGCACACAAACATCCAGAGTCTTAGCCACAGGAACATGGGTAAATTACCTGTAATAACACCTGCTGATCTGCATGCAAAAGAGTTGATTTTGATCGTCGCATAAGGCTGGGTTAGCCCTGGACCATGAACCCACACAGAGGCCACCGGTCTAGAAGTTTTATTTCCGATTAAACATTTACCTTAACTGTGTACAGAAAGTTTGGATTTTGACAAAGGCATATTCTTACCCCAAAGGCCAGCTTCAGCGTTTCGTCATTATTGGCTGGTTGAGCAAGAAGAGAACAGCCAATGACATACTCCCTGAAGTCAATCTTCCCACTGCCATCCTGTGGAAACATAAAGATGTAAAGTCATCACTTGAACAAATTTAGGGTTTAGGAGGTACAAATTATGGTACTAACTATCACAAAAGCTTTGATGACTTCTATTTGGTACTAAAAAGATTAAAGTTTTGGCATTAATAGTTATGCTACTTACATACTACTTACATAAAAAGAAATAAAAATACTTGAGGCTAAATTCTTCTTGTCATATCTGCTGGAGTAATATTAATTCAATTACAGTGAGTCCAATCTAATATCTGTGAAGAAGGGATTTGTTTATTTATTCTTGCTTTTTATCAGGGCTGCTGATCTGAAGGGAAAAGCCACAATTTTAGAAAGCCACAGTTTTCACAAGGTTCCTTGTATGGTGAAGCTATGATTGCCCCAGGATTTTTATGATTTGAATCACACCAACTTCACATTACAAGCAAAAACACTGGTCAAACATGAGTGACTCAAGAGCAAATATCTAGCAATATATACGCAACACAAACACCTGGGTCAGGTTCCATCATCACAGTTCATTGTTACAATACAATATATTACGCTGTAGCTGGCCAAGTAACAACACCTACCATATGAGGATACTACACTGAGAATGTTATTCAGCAACACGACATCAAGAGCTCTGTGCTCACCCTATCATACAGACCAAAGACCTCCTTCAATGCTGGCGAGACGGGTAATTCCAGATATTTGGCCAGGTCCTCTATACCTATGTAACCACCGGACTTGGCTATGTCGGCATAGGACTTCAGCCTCTCTTGTAAGTGGTCCATCTTGACTCTGGGTAAGGGTGATGGATAACTCCAATTAGAGACAAACCACAAATGTATAGTCCCCGATATCTGCATATACCACATATTGTCAAGGACAACTCTTAATTTCAAAAGGGGAGTTCAAATTTGAAAACTTTTAATATTTTGTGAGGAAAGAGTGGTTTGCAGAATTGACCAAACCATGAAAACTATCCTGGGCAGCTACGCCAGAGGAACAACGCATGTTCAACAAAACCTACAAACAAGTGATTTTCAGCTTTTATGGCCATTGATTAAACTGACAGGTTGCGAAGTTGGAACAACATTGGCAAATACTAATAAGGTTGGAGGTTGTCTTGTCCCCATTGTGATGACTATCTGCCCTGAGCAGTAGCGCCACCTCATTGGTTGAAAAGAGCCATTTTAGTCGGGAGTGTTTACTTTGCTGGTAGTGATGCGACTGTAATGCTTGTGTTTCATTGTCCTTCGTGAACCAGTGATACACAGTTACTACCAAACAAACTTCTGTTGCCAGAAAATTGCGCCCTCTCTTGGTCCAGCTCTGAGCCATAGTGACCAGTCACAGTCACTGGTCCAGTCCTTTCACGTAATAGACGGTTTCAAATTTAAGCAAGACAGCATTTTTTTACAGCCGATCGCTATTTTCCCTCACCCGAGCTTTGCGAGCAGTTTCTGGAACTCCACCAGGCCCACCTCCAGGGGGAGCCCCATCTCCTGGGCCCTCATCATCAGCCGGCAGTCCTCAAAGGTGTGGTCTGTCACCGGCTTGTCAATCGCACTTGCAAATAGAGGATGTCACGAAAACTGATAAAAGGCGTAGTCAATATCACTTTACTCTGAAATTCCCGAAGGTAACTCCTGCTCTTGGAATAAAGAAGACAACTACCAGCAGTACGGTTTACATGCATCCTAGGTAATATGCTCCATTTAAACTAAGAAAGACACTTGAGACTCAACTGCAAGAATTTCTTTCAAGCTGCAACTTGCACAGTGAGGTTTCATGCTGTCATGGCTAAGTCAGTACCAATGAATTCAAAGCAAAAGCTGAAGTCGTTTTTGAAACTAGCCTGATTGAAAGTGGTGAGGCAAGCTATAAAATGCTATGGTACTGGTTTAAAACATGGCATATGTGGAGTTACACGGTTGCACCTTTGGTTTAGTGAAACAACAGCCCAAAAACTCCTTTACAAATTTACATGCTAGGTAAAGAACAGCTGGGAACCAGTCACAAGAAATACAGGATGCATGACATTGTGGTTGGTAACCTACTTTTGCCAGCAAACATTTCCTTTGCTTACAAATTTATGTGCTTGGTAGCATGTGTTGCAGTCGAGACCATCCCAAGACCATTTGTAAGACACAGGGCCTCACAAAATCACTCACAAGACTAGTCACAAGTACCAGAGTGAACAGTGACAATGGAATGCTTTTATTGCAGCTCATTTGAATAGCTTATCACTTGAAATCAAACTGGAGGTCTTGTGATGGTCTCAAGAGGTCTTGACCACAACATTGTTAAGAGTAGCTCTGTTTCTGCCTTGGTCCACTCACTTGGCTATGACCGCCCTGACGTTCCTGGCAAACAGCTTGGGGTCTTGGATCTCCTCTTCGCTGGGGGTGTAGATGGGCAGGAACGTCACCTGCAGTTTATTGCTGAAATTACACAGGCTCAGCCACAGGAGTTTCAGGCTGGAGTTGGGGAAATAGATTGCCAGGTAGGTCAGACTTGCATGAATGTTACAATACTGATGCAGACTTTGGTCAAATTCAACCCCACTAAAGACATATATTGTTAATGAGCCAGTCTAGTTTTCAAAAAATTAAAATCATTCAGGAACAAAGCACATACACAGTACACGGTCATCAGGCTCGCCCACTCACATACATGTAACTTCTTGTAAGGTGCCCCCATTTGATAGCTTTTCCGTGATATCCGACGTCAACATCAAAGATTGTACAATGTACATGTATGTCACCAGTCAGTAAGTCTGACCTGACAGATATGCCAATCAGACCCCCCGTCGGTGGTATGTAGTTATTCATTACGGCATATGAACGACATGATCTTGCATAATGTATAGGGAATTTCCACCAATCATAGTGGTCAGACTTGAAATTTCCCCCAAAGCAGTCGGACTTGTAGACTAGTTCATTGTAACAGAGGTATGAATTGTCCAGCAATTTGATTGGCTGCTACCTTTTTTGGCAGATGAGCTGATTCGCTGCGTACAAATGGCTGGCAGATTTGTCAAGTCAGGATTCCTGAACTCACAGTAAAAAGTGGACACAAGAGGGCGCGAAGCAAGTACAATGTGCGCCCTCCATATCCAAAGCATAAACGCAGACAATGTCACGGAAGATCCCAATTTGAGTCAAGTCTACACTGATAGGGCAAACGTCACAAATGCACCCCAATGATCTCAGACACACTTCATTTTGGTGCATTAGAAATACTGAACTGCCTCATTGGGCAAGAAATCATTTTTAATGATGTTACATAAGTTGACACTATGCATTAATGTTTGTGCCTAAGAACTAATACTTAAACTCACTGTTAACTAGCAGCACATACATGTAGATGTAACACCACATTTGAAGTCTACACGATATTTCTAACTTTGCTTCAAACTGTATTTCTTAAAAAATAATGTGATGTTCAGATTTTCCAGCTTCTCAAGAAGTTTGTTTTGTACACTCCTTGTTGATGTTAAAGTTTGCAGCACCTCCTCTGCTTGAACCGAAAGATGTAAATCAGACTTGAATCATTATTCTTGTTTCCATGAAGCCATGGCAGTTACTGTGACTCCTTATCACATTATACTCCAGTGACTTTTGTGCCTAATTATGCAATGCTAGAACAATTGGAAAAGAAAACTGCAAGTGAAATAACGATCATTCAAAAGGGTCTAAATGATGTGCATGTTTTTCACTTGCCGTTACACGTTTCTTCCTTGTAAAAAACTTCCTTCAATTAAAACCAGTTTTCCAGGTGCCCTTCCAATATCATGTGGCAATTCCTTTCTTCCTGGAGAAAGAATCTAAACTGAAACTCTGACACAACTTGCAAAGTCTCAGGGAGCCCAGCAAGACTTTTAAAGACTTCCAAGCACAATAAAGGGCACACTTACGCTCCAGGCCCATCCCATGTCCAAGTAAATGTGTCCAGATCATTCTTGTACTGTACTGCCACAGGCTGCACTGGAACGCCAGGGTAAAAGGCACCTGTAACACGACGAGACAGGATAAAACTTGGTTAAACAAATCTTGTGCAACTTGAGCACCATCTCAACAAGAAAATAAGCTTGACAAATAATTCCTGACTACTCCTTTGAGCCTCGAATTGAGAACATGAAATGAAACAGATGCAGAAAGTGTTGAATGTTATCCAAAATGACTGAAAGCAAATAAAAGCAACAAAGACACGACATACATGTATTTAAGTTCCTGCTAATGTGTACCATTCTAAACAAACTTAGTGTACATGTACAGTTATGTGAAAGTACATAATCCCTCAGAAGACTTTAAAGAGAATTCTTCTGAGGGAGTGAAAATAGTTGACACAATTATAATTACTGTGGCAAGGAAGGGGAAGGGATATGAAGGGACTGACTGTATGGAAGTCATAAAAGAAATGTCATTTGTGATAAACTTCCACTCTTACAGTTGGTAAGCAGAAAAAAATCAATGCGCTTTGGGCAGTTTGGAACAACCACCTGCGCGTTACTGGCTGAAATATGTGATATGTAAGAGCACTTATTGGCGTGTCTGTGCTAAAGGGTCCTTTATGACAAATTGCAATGAAAGGTCCTTATTCAAAAAGGTATTTGAAAATGAATTTGGGCAAGAAAACTGGTTGAAATTGATATATATTAGCCTGAAAACTAGTTTTATAAATGAATGTAAAACGAAATTGTAGTCTGTTTTAACAAAATCTTTCTTCCATACTCAGACTAATGACCTTTTAGCACTGAGCCTATGCTATTATAGTTCTAAACTGATTTGTGACTTTTTCTGTAGTGAAATTTGGTCCAAGTGAACACAATGTAGGATACAGAAGCAGACCGCACCATGGATGATGCTAGGCAATTGTCACCATCACTCTCAATATATTCAACAGCACTGAGGCATAGCCAACACCTGTCAGGCTGCCAACGCTTTAAATAGTGGTACCCCTAAATTAAAAATAAACAAACTGCATTGCAACATTCCCAAAGGACTTTAAACCTAAGAGGATACCCTGGAAAAATGGCCACATTGCTAGCATTTCAATCACCATAGGCCGTTCTGAGGAACAAAAGTTCATGCACTCTTTGCTCTACCCCTGTCTTTTTTATCAAAATTCAGGGCACGGCATACAAAATTCATGAAAGCGTACTTTATGTGAAATTTGTACTTGAATTTCATGGTATCATGCTACCAAAGTATATATGGTACACATGGTTCCAGCTGGGAAATTTTATACAACAGATTATGTTTTCAGTTAATTTGTACTTTTTTCAGGTAAAAATTTTAATGCAGTGCAATGCACAATTGCTTGTAAATAATAAGCCATTTGCGAGTTAAATTTGAAAAAATTCTGGTATACTGAGTTATCTGATTGCACATAAACATATCAATTTGAATTCCCAAGACTGAAGACACTGTTGCTATATCTCGTGATTCGGGGCAAGCTTTTGCTTAGTGACCACCATCTCTGGAATGGACTGGTTCCTTTGTGCCCTTCTTTACCATTGAACACAGTGTATTGTTGCAAGGCGTCTCTTATGTAACTAAGCAAAAGCTTGCCCCAAATCACGAGGTATAGCAACAGTGGCTTTAGTATGGAGAATTCCAATTATTATGTTCATGTGAATTTAAAGAACTCAGTGTACCAGATTTTATTCAAATTTAACTCGTAAAAGGCTTATTGCAATTGGGTGACAAAAGTGACTAACGTTGGGAACCTTACATACACTGAAATCATTGGGGGTCAAGACAGAGTACTTGATGCGGTTAACCTTCAAAGACATGGGCATTTCTTTCTAATAATGGCTTACAGTTTCATTCGTAACACTTTGCTTTAGATATTAATGTGAAGCTGCACATGTTCTAAAAATGATGGCAGTGTTCAAGGATTAGAATAATATTCTGATGGCATTTTAAAATGTGTAAAGCCTCTTTTGTCCTCATTTTCAGCCTACAAAAGAAAGCTTGTTCCTAGTCTATTTTAGCTGTAGTTGTCTAGAACTAGTCACCATCTAACCTCCTTTGAATGTGATGAGGCAAGAGCCATTTGTACAGGTGCCTTCTGGGAAGATGACAATCTGAGGCCACTGGCTGTCCGGCTGACATCGTCTCTTGATCTCCTGTATGGTCTTGAGACGCGAGTTGGGATCCGTCCTTGAGACATAGACCGGCTGAAGGCTGTCAACCAAAGCTGGATACGGGAAGAGGGGTAAATTGGCATGGGGGAACACTATTACACAGACTTTGGCAGCAGGAATTCGAAAAGGGCCAAGCCAAATGGTAACAGAACATGAACAAAGTACGGTGGGCCAAAAGAGCAGTACCAAGTGCAGCAGAACTCTGCATTAGGCTAGCATCAGTATTTTGAACCATGTAATGCAGATTGTAAATGATACCATGATCTCTACTCACAAGTGAATGGAAGGACCAATTTCTTTATGGGCACTGTTTTTGACATTTGCACAGTGTTGTTTGATGCATATGCACAGTACAAGTACACCAATTTCCAACTTGATGTGCAGCAATCTCAATGTGGATTTACATCTTTTTCACCAGTGTTTTAAATTTTAAGTGAGTGGCACAGTTACCAACAAGGCAGTGACTTACAAATATATCTTGAATACTGAAACAAGAAGACCAAAAGATGTACAGTTTTTCATATCCAGTGTTTCTGCCCTTGGTGTCTCACACTCTTTTGCATGTTGGCCAATGTTGTCCTTGGCCTCAACCTTGCACAGGGATACATTCTTCCTTTGAAAATAACTATAAATTTAAAGCAGGAATAAAATTGTAACTGATAACGTGTTATGCTACTAGTAACTCATGCCAATAGTGATAGGATCTCTCAAAATCAATGGACACAATGACTAATGTGTGCCTTGCATGAGGTGATGTGTCTAAAATCAGAGTCATGTAACATTTTGTCAATTACAATCACCAATTAAACAATTTCAAGCTTGTTACCATTTGGCCTAACTCACTGCATGAAAACGAGCACACGAGACAAGATGCAATTGTCAGAGAAGGTAAGAGATGAACAAATGACAATGGCAGGCAGTATCCAAAATGGTGTAACAAAATGGTGTACTGAGAAAGTATTTGACATACTAACACTGCCTGCTGCAAGGAGTGGATTTGTTTGATCTTCCCTTCACCAGGCCATTTAATACTTAGGAACCTGTTGAGGGTTTGCATGGCTGCTACAAGTACCTTGTGGGCCAGTGCTACTGTTGTATAGTTTATGCACAAAGGAGGTTTCCCTGTTGAACAAAGAACTTCGCCTCCCCCAAGATGGCTCCTACGCAAAGCTTCTCTACTAGTATTGTTGTGACAGTTGAAACTCATCACACTGGTTTCAAAATGGTTTGGCTATACACGTTCATACCAACGGTTTGCTTTCAGCAATCTTCCCCCCCCCCAACTGCAAAAAGATTTCTTTATAAAAATAATTGAAGACACTTTGCTAACAAAGAATAGCAATTTTGTTTTATCAAGTATGCTCCGCAAAGAAAAAAATATTAAATCTCCTTGTAAATTGTGAGTTGTAGACAGCGGAAGAATAAAGAAAACGGCGAGAGATAATAAATAGGCCCACTCTGTATACATGTATGTAAACATGTACACAGACAATGCAGCTGGACAGCAAGATGACAATCACAGACAGAGAGATGGGCAGAGGAGGATACATGAGGGGGAGATGAAACAGAGAGACTCGGTCAGGTGCTGTGAAAACATTGAAAGAATGGAATGGAGACAAATATGCAAATTCCAATAGTCAAAGGAAATCAATCTATCCATGCACCTAGTTTCCCATGCACAGGCCGAATGCAACAAATGTAAGCATGCAACTGCATGCACTCTCTAGACTACTGAAATGCAGCATTTTGGATCACAACAAGAGTAGACGTCTACTTCTGTATAATCAAGCATCTATCGCTACATGTTGTGTAAACTGTCCTTGGCGAATGATCACAGTGCGTGTAATGGTTGTTTAAAACCAACCATCCTCAAGGTGCTTAAATAACAAGGGATGCATTACCTGGCATATGGCCACTTAAAATTTGAAAAAAAAAAGACTTACTTTCAAACTGATGAGTACTGTACGTGCTCAGACTATAATGCCACATATGAACATGAACTGCACATACCCAAGGCTACAAAGACTGAGTCTGTTTCAGAAACTCAATGCATACAAGGATATACATGTACATGTATTCCTGAGAGCTTTATAATTTTGAATCAATGAATCCCCCCCAAAAAATTGTAATGGTGATTGAAATCACTCGTCAGCATAAAAGATACACTTCATGTACATGATGATAACAATCAAGGACTATGACTCAGCTGCAGAATGGAATGTGCACCCATGATGCTTTGTCACAGCTGGTCCCATCTTTGCAACCAATCTGAGGCAGATGCTACCAATGTTGCTGCTGTTATGGCCACCTGTTCTGGCCATCTGTGGTTAGTACAACTACACGTACAAGTATGCGACACTCATTCATACATGTACATGTACAATTGTACATTGACACCTACATGGACTGCACCCAGATGCATGGATATGTAACATGTATGTTATACACTTGCAATGACTGCTGCCGTTATCATATTATACTGCTTTTGTTACTTCAGTTGTATACTGTCACTGTTGTTCACCTTCCCCAATTAAATATACATGTACTACAGTTTATGAGTAAGTGTGCCAATGCCAGCCCTTAAATGAATGTCATGTAGCCTTCATGTCTCCTCAGGCATTGTGTTCATTGTCTTATCAAGCCACCTGTGCACCTGTCCCAAGGACAGGCAAAATGATTTCCAGACAGGCAGTTTTTGCTTGTATAAATTTACATTTACCAGTCTTTAGCACTGGTGAATGTAGTAAACAATATTCAGATTTCCACCCAAAGCACTGGGGGTACAATGGAAACAGGGGCTTGTCAAACAGCATCAGTAAGGGGTTTTGGTTTCACACTTCCTGCAGGGTGCACACAGCCAGTTTTTTTACACTGCATGAGCAAGGACAGGTACATAATTCAATCCTAGATGAAATCCTGACTGTAATCAAGGGCACAAACAAGTGCTAAACACTACCAAGATGACAACTACGGCTACTACTACAGGCCACTACGTACTGTATCTATCTTCAATGGTGTTACTTATTTTTCCACCCATCCACTCCAGACTGAACACTACCTTTCATGTTGAAGATGCATGTAGTGTACAGTTTTGCTTTAAAATAAGCTTCCATTTACTGCATACAATTGGAAGATAATTTGCACCACTGTTAACCCCACCCATAGTGTTATGGATCCAAGTATATCTGCACAGGAAGTACTGAAGGGTAATGGCCATTACCCTAACTTCCTGGCACCGTACTTGTCATGTCACAATACAAAGGTGCATATTCTACCAGGGAAGTACAATGTACATTAACTGGGTATACATGTGTGTTGTGAAACAGTATTTGATTAAAAATGAAAACTAAATAAAAAATAAAACTTTTAAATTATTTATACATTTCTATTAAGAGTTGGTTAAATAGTTACACATCCAATTAGGATGTATAAATCAAATCTTAACCACTTGCTGCCGGGTGGATTTTTCTTGAGCAAGACAAGATGCCGGCTCATTTTCAAGATTTTCCGTTTTCAAAATTCTTCAAAAATTCATCATTTTATTTAATGGCTGTTTATACCAAAATGAAGGACTCTTTGGACACTATTCTAAAGCTGACAGGTAAAATTCATTGCCTTCTAAATATTTTAGCCAGGCCTGCAGCCTTGGAAAAAGAGCCCAGATTGTGCGGTGTTATGTAAGATTCTTTTGTTCCCGAAACAAAACAGCACAGTGCACTGCTGACCTCTTTTCAATAGGGGCCAGAGTAGCATGCAGCGGTGCTGTGTGGCTCATCGCTGCGGTGGTGGAGAGCTTTTCTCCCCGGTGGTAATTCGCTCGCTCTAAATGCCTCAAACCGTGGTATACTGTTTCAAAACAAGACTGGATTATCTCCACTATTGAGAGCAAAAAAATGTCGGTAATGCCCAGCAGCTCAGTCTTTTGTGCTGAGCAGGGACTTTTGTTATAAGGCCCAACTCTTTTGTCCCAGTTCCGGGCTCTCCGGCTCTGCATATAAAGCGGGTTGCCCGGCAGGGAGTGGTTAACATCTGGCAGAGAGCAAGGAGAATATAATTCTGGCAAGTTCAAATATAGCCAACCGTTTCCTACCGGTAGTTCGTTCTTGATGAATAAAAATCGTGTTTTCCACCTGTAAACACCCCCCCATCCTCAGGCCATTGAAGGCACCTTGTCCTTCAACTCTAGGGGAAAAAGAGATACAGCAGTGCTGTACTTACGCCAATAACATTCACATACTTTCACAGTCAAGATGAACTTTTTAGGTCAAAAACATTCAGGGTTTGATATCATTCCCACAGTATACAGTACATCTTGTGTTCCTTCAAGAGCCTGCAGTTCTACAATTTATATTTTACAGGCCAGAAAGTTTGGACACTGGATGTGGCAAGAAAAACTCCTCCAAGTGAAAGATTTCCAACTTTTTTCTGCCAGAATGAAAGTTACAGTATAGTTCTACTGAGCGAAGGGTTGACAAGTCTGGACTCTTCTTGTTTCTCTTAACCTCTTGGAACAAATTTTAAACTTCAGTTATCAAAAGTGCATTTTGAAGTTGGTTAGGCCTGTAATTCTCAGAAGCATACCAGTATTACAATAAAAATTAACATGAAATATGAAATGTGTCTCATTGCAACTGTGCGCATGATAGAGACAGGACACTGCAGTCACCCCAACCTTGTTGGCAGATGATCCCTTTAATATGTGTGAAAATGAATGCATGGAATAGCAGATCTTATGGGTGATACAGATTCCACACATGTTAGCATTACAAGACAAACATAACACCAGCCGGACAGCCTCAGATTCTCTGTACATTTACTGTGTAAAAGTGTATTACTGCCCAAGTAGGATTCATACAAAATGAATCTGATTTGCATTTAATTGGAAAGCATGTTCAGCCCAGGGTTGTTATTTCTGGTTAATAGTCTTGGAACAGAAGAAATGGAGCAATGTTTGAGTGCGAGGTGGGGACAGCATGCCCAATACCGGTACATGTTGCCATGGAAATGGGCATTCAGGGTATTTTTTTAAATGTTTCAAACTGTTCAAATCTTTACACAATGTCCAAACAGAGGTTGGGCCTGACTGGTCATATAAAGACTTTGCGGGTATAACATTTGATATCAGTGCTTAAGTGTGAAATTCAAACAATGTGGGATGATTGTTCTGGGCCTAATTTCATGGCACTGCTTACCGCAGAATTCCATGCTTATGATCTCCATTCTGCGCTAACCGCGCTAACAGAAAACTTCTGTGCAAACCCTTTAAGCACAGAATCCTTACCTAAGGGATGTACACATGTGCAAAAGCCAAAATTTATAGAGCACGAAAGTGAATACATGTATGTCACATGCACAGTTTTGTTTGTAATAGGCATTAGCACAAGAACCAGCGGGTGAACCAACATGTGCACGTACTCCATTCATTTGCACCACACTTCCTAGTTCAAAATGTCACACATCGGTGCTCCACAGAGGAAAAGATATTTAAAGACAACTTCTGAAATCTTCCTATATAATGTGCAACCTTGGTAACTGGCAAGTGCTGAAGCCTACCTGGGCTGCCACACAGAGAAACACAGTGACAAACTGTACAGAGAACTGACGCCATCCTGCTTTTCACAACACCTACTTCCGAACAGGGGCACCCTCCCGTTTTCTTCCCTGGACACCCCACTGACGACCCCATGGCACGCAAACACTATGAGCGCATCCATGTAGCTGCTGTGGGGTGCCAAGACCAGGATATGAGCCTCGGAGGGGCTTGCCCGCACACCTCTGATCTCGATCCAGTGGAAACCCAGGAGGAAGATATGAACTCGGCCGAGTTTCATCACAAAATCCTGCATACTTCTGTAACATGGGGAGAAAAGGGGAAAACACACACGCATGTAGAATGGGGGACGAGGTAAACAATAGGTGGACATTTTCATGTAAAAAAAACCAAAATGAAAGCACAAATCTTACTAGGGTTTCAAAGTTTTACTCAAAATGGAACTTGAGTTAGAAATGATAAACAACTGTTCAATGATCACCATCACTGTGCAGTTCTGCCTGAGTGTCTTCTCGACAGCAGGCCACTTCAGTTAAAAATCCACATTCTCAGTCTGGGGGAGGGGGCAAACTCTGGACTTCCAACTCTATATGTACATATATTCAGATGCCCAATCACAGTACAAGTACATATGTGCAATACTGTCAAAAGTGTGGAAAGTTGAGGTTTGAGTAGGATAACACGTTGGGGTGCTACGTACACAGAACGTACAAGTTATAACACTGAATGCAAAAGTTGAGAAAAAAAATTAATGCACAGTGGCAGACTTCACTCAATATTTTACCTTCAACTCACCAAAAGTGCCAGCATGATGTTCAGGCTGAGAACTACACCTGTATATGTACATGTATATATATACGTGTATATATTTCTAGGCAAGGCAGGAGAACACCGTCCAAAATGACCCAAAAACTATCCTACTGTACATGTATGTGCTCAATTACCCATGTCAGTTCTTGTCAACAACAACAAAAAATAATGACATATGCCAAAAACATATGTCATAAGTTCCTTCTCTGAATGTCATTTTCAAAAGGATGCTGTCAAGAAAAAGGCAGAGTTGCAGCTTGGCATGCTCAGGGTGGTTTCAAATTGGCCTGCCTTTATGTGCTGTGACAGAGGTACTGTAAGACTGGTACAAACATCTCCCAACTGTGACTTTGTCCAGTAAATGTTGGGAAATTACTGTCAGCCAGTCTTACAAATGGTTGCACACTGCCTGGATATCAATCCCCAGGGAACTTTAAGAGATCGATTCACATAACCACCATGCTTCAGAGTTAATTCCTGCCTACATCTGAGTTTGGTGTAAATGTAAGTTGATTGAATTCCATTCAGGCACTAACATTGCCAAAGCCTACCGCACTGGATTTATCCTAACTATTGAATAGATAATATTAAAAAGAGAACTTTACTCTCGGAAAACACACGCAGGTAAATTACTTGCTCCAATGAGCAAAGGTACATGTAAATGCCCATTCATACTTGGCATGAAAGTGAACAGGAATGCGAAATCTTGTCAAATCAAACACTGGGGCTGTGAATTTGCCAAAGTTGAATGCATTTCAACTCCAGTGAATTTTCCAGCAAATGCTTCATAGCATCAATTCACTTCAGTATAGCGTTCATCTGAAGTATAAACTGGCCTAAAGTGCTTTACATTATTCAATTACAACTTTAAATAAACATGGAACCTTTCAGTAGAATGTGCATACTAGAATGTGCATACTGGTACCGGTACATCACAATTGACTCTTCTATTTTGATGACCCATCTTAATCAAAATCAACCAATCCTGAAACAGGGCAGAGCAAGAAAAAAATTGTCCTCAATTCCTTCATGATACACAAGCACAATATCTATGCACGCACATGTAGACAGTATTGTTTAACTGAGAAACAAAGCAGATGGGGAAATGTGGGGGAAGAACGAGACAAAGCACTAGCATGCAGCTACCACAATTACACCACTACACATACTGTACATCACCACTGTGACATGCAAGATTATCAAGACTTATTTTCAATCTCTACCACCATGCAACAAGTGCAAGACTACCATGTTGAAGCACACAATTAATGTACACATGTACATGTATAATATGTACTAATTATGTTCCAAGCAAAGGTCTTTTGGAGTTGATTAATGTATAATGTTTCGTAGAAACCAGCTGCCTAGAAGTCTAAGGTCAGATACACATCAGGCTGTGAAGATTGGCAAAAGCAGGTTCCCGAGGGAAGGGGAGGTCTTAGTCTGCATACATGGGACAGTTTGCTTGAAACTTACAGTACTGCAAAGGAACTTTCACCACACACTTTTTACGCGTACTGTAGCAGCATGCAAGACTGTAAAAGTGTAGCACAAAGTGTGGGGATGGGGGGTGGCAAGTTACATATTAGCAACCAAATGACTGCATTTTGGGAGTTGGTTTATTTCCACACGTGGATTGAATGGCATTCAAGGTTAAGGTGGGTGCCGGGGGGGGGGGTATAATGTCCCTCATGAGTACTAGCTTTGTTACACTGTGCTAATAGATCAAGAACATCAAAGTACATGTACATGTACCTTGTATGGTACAAGGTACCATGTATGACCAGCGCAAGCTTTCCTCTCAGACCAACATGTAAGATTGAGGTGGTTGAACTTGCACTTTTGTAGCACGCATAGTGCTTGACAGTGCTCCACATACTGCAACTTGGTGACACAAAATGCAAAAGGAAGCAGTAGAGTGAAGCCAAAGTACACGTATTTCAGATTTGTTTCAGTAAACCTGCCTAGAGATTTTTTCCACAATAAGGTGACGTAAGTAGTACATGTAATGTACTGTAAGCCATCACAGTTACAAACGACTGAACATCAGCCACTGCAATACATTCCGTAGAGTAAGCCTGCCCCTTGTAACATGTCTCACTGCCTGGGTTCAGAGAAATACCAAGACTCAATCTTACTGTTGCCTGATAACCAGCATGATACATGGACACAACGTAACTTAGACAACCAGACAATGTGAAAAACCAACATGCTCAGGCAGAGGGAACAAAAAACAACGGAATCAACATGCAACATAGATGTATGAGCCAAAAAAAAGTACGGAAACATTTTGAAGATGCTGTGATCCTATAAATTACTCCAAGGCATCAATTGGCTTTTATGATGCAGTTTTCCCGCCGATTTGTCAAACCTACGTACGTCCAATTAGAGGGTAATCTTTCATCCCCGTTTTAGCAATCACCGTCGGATACCCCATCACGTAGAACAGCAAACCGTCAAAGATGGAGGTGTGGCATGCAGCCACGGCTATGGGTGCCTCCGATGGTGGGGCTTGCGTGCCCCGTATGTCCACTCGGTGGAAGCCCATCACGAAAAACAATGCCCGGTACACAAAACCCACTGGAAATCTGCGTAACAAACTGTGTTGTGGAGATGCACAGAAAGAAAGGGAGAAAAACCACAAAACAGAAAAACAAAAACAAACACAGCTTAATGTGGTGAGCCATTCAAATGACACTGTAACTGCACTGACTAGCTCAAGAGTGAATATGAGTGGTACAAGTAGTGTATCAAAATGTTTAACCAGGCAAGTCACAGAAACCACCTCCAATTCCCAATGTTTGTTCTTTTCTCTGCAAATGAACTTATAAACCGGAAATTCTCAGTGTGTCCATGTATTTCTGATGGAGATCAGTTTTTATCAAAATCATTGAAATCTGCTGCAATCCGGGCTTCTACAGAGTAAGGGGAAAAAATTCCATTATAAAATCCAATCATCTTCAGCCTGTGGATCTGTGATCTTTCCTTTGTACATGCAATTTGTATTCACAGCATTTGGACCATTTCTTTTCCAATTTCAAAACTGCTATGCAGTTTATTTCTTTTTATGTACATGTAACTTCTTTGTAACAATTGACAACTAATTACATGTACATGTACGGTAGACTGGCCATTTCTTATAAGTTTATGTTGACTCCAAGAAAAGGATACCCAGAATCCAAATTAAATAAAGGGGGGGACGGAGAAAGAGAGATTCAAACAATAAAAGTGTAGGTACCATTACTGTAAATAAAGCAAAAGTATGACACAGTGAACTTGTATGCCAACAGCTACACTGTACATGTAGTACAAGTGCCATTGTCTTTTTGGTGGCTCCCAAGCATATTTTTAGGGAAATACTTAAGGCTGTTAGAGGTAAGATAGATCTATGAAATTTTGCCACAAAGAATTCACCATTGCAAACTGCTCTCACACGTACGACAGCCCTAAACTCTTCACTCTACAGAGACCCTCTGCCAACCCTTGGTACCTTTCAGAATATCCATGCATGAGGTCACATGTACTTGTGCACATAGTAGCTGATCACCCTGCATGCAATGGTTCGTCATGCTCACATCACACACAAAGGCTCCCCATTAACTGGTCTATGAGGAGGAGAAAAATGATTCCAAGAAACAAGTACATGTACTAAAACGTACTACTATTTGTATGGACTTTGGTCAAACATTTTTAGAAATTCCCACACGAATCAGGTCATTCAAACAAAAGGGCAAGGGAACTTATTTATTTATAGCCTGACAGAATTTCCTCTCTTAAATCATAAACAGCTCATTAAAGCTACATACATGTACATGTATACAGCAGCCAAGGTTCTTGTAAGCAATAATTTCACATCCAACATGAATAAATGAAACCGCTGTCTTCAGAAATCAGTGTAACAAATGGACAATTTAAGTTTTTAGACTTTACTCATTCAGGTGCAGTATTTTATATAAAACTCCTGAGCTTTTTCACTCGATCCTGACGTTTGATATACACAGGTAACTGAACATAGCAACCATTAAACAGAAGATCGCCAGATAAGCGTAAATACTTATGGACCTAAATACGTCACCTAATACAGTAGCTAAATTGTAACACCCATGACCCACATATTACAGAGATCAACATGTAAGACACATGTACATGTACATGTACCATACATGTCCATAGCAATGTACAGGTTCATGTACAGGTATGGTACATGTACATGTATGCATTACGCAGTACTGAACCTTGGATTGAACCTTGCAGGAAAAGAAAAAAACCCAAAGAATTTGGTACCAGTAGATGTAAGTTGTGCTCATGTAGAGGAATTCCATAAAAATGTGGACATGAGTCAGATTTTATATTCATTATAGTGTGATTTTAGTAAAAAAAAGCAAGTTTTCACGTTCAAAGATTTAACTGTCATTATTATGGTTAGATTCAAGGTCCTTTTTTGGAAGGGTGTTGAAGCTTTCTACAATGTACGATTCCATGCTATAATATAACTGTTTACTGTATTTAGAAGAGTGTCACCTTTTCACTGTATCTCCATATACTTGCACAGTGGACAAAACCACTCACTGGTACAAGTGCAGTTGTAGCTCAATGTGTTGTATGTAAAAATGAAACAACCTTTTGGACATTTCTTACGGTACTAGGAATCCAACATCTAACAGAATTACACAACATATCTAAGGAAGTTTGAACGCAAGTGAAGCTTGCGCACGTACACGTACAAAATCCAATAATAGGAAGGTTTGTACTAAACTAGAAGTACAAGTACGTGCACATCAAAATCATGCTTATCCAAATGGTCACATTTTGCCATATTTCAAATTTTGTAAACCAAGTTTGAATCCCAAGTGGGATGTTAAAGTGGGTGACATTTACAGGATTACCAGTCATTCCCTAACAGATTCTGTGAGTTTAAATTCTCCACAAATTATATTCTGAGAGTTGTCCCTGAAAGTGAGAATTTTCTTCTCTTTGCAATCATTGTTAATGTTGCAAGCTAGTGCTCTGAGGCAGGCCTTAGAAAAATCTCCCTCTTCTGACATCATATACATGTATGAGTCACACCTGTGAGTAAGTAACCGCAGGTTTAAGGGTGGCACGACTGCACAACTGGACTTTGGAGGTACATGTACATGTATGTTGTGACTAGTGGGCATAGTGTCGAAGAAAGGAGTCACCAGTCCAGGGGGAAGTCATTCATAAACAGAACCTTTCAATCATTACTCAGAGATACCCAGTAAGCTAGGGAATGTATAATGTAAGAAAATCGGTGCGTGATTGTGAAATACATGAACCTCGCAACTTGAACGCTTAAACCACTCACACCTTCTCCTCTACAGCACTTCATGACAGGACTATTTTGAGTGATGCAGTATTCAGCACATTTTTGAAAATAACCTACATGTAAACGTGCTATCGCAGGAGTAAGACTCTTCAAAAATCCACCACTGTGCAGGATATTGTTTAACACAATCCTTGTACTTAATAATAAAACGTTCAAAAGGCATCGAGCGGAAAGACAATAAAAATTGTTGAATCAAAAAGGCAAGTACCCACTAACTGTACCTGAAGAATACGGGCGCAGTTGGTTGACTGTCTCTTCAACTTTGAGAAAAGTTCTGCCTTGTTTGATTTTTGTACTGGCCAATGTACATGTACCTGTACGCACATGCAGCATGTGCCATTTTCAAATCTATGCAGAAACTTTGCAAACTTTTACAACAATTCTGCATTTAACAGAAAGCACACTTTCTTTGAAATGTGGGTATGATCATCCTTCCTACCCCCGAAAATAGACCTCAAAATCGCACTTGTTATGAACTCACCTCCGCCAACCTGAGTATGGCTGCTGTTGTTCTGTGGAGGATTTTCTGTGTCCCATGACAATGAGACTGCAGAAGAGCCAATCGACAAACAGAAAGAGTACAGCTAGAATGGCTCGAATGGGAGCTATTGTGACTGACATTACTGCAATCTACAGTGGGAACAAGAATAACGTGAAAAGATGACTTTATAACCTTGAATTTTATGATTCTGTTATCAAAATTTGCTGACTATGGTTGGGCTGGAGAAAAATTTGGACAATCTACACAGTGCACTGTATATGGCGTAACTAGGGCACTTTCATTGAGGAAATGTTTCACCCAGAACACTTTCATGATTACAATTTTTGCTTCCAGGAAATTTAGCAAATGAAGCATTTCTCACAGGGGTAGATATTAGTACATGTACAAGTACACGAGGCCAAATTTTAAAAAAAGGGGATGTTTCTTAATAAAGTGAAAACGCAATCGATGTGAGGAGGGTAAAATCTTTTACTTGTGCTCAAAATCTTTTCAGCCAGAAATAAGAAGATGGGATAATGCCCAATAATTTTTGACTGTGGCATTTGTAAGAATTCACAATTTACAAGTGAAAATGTGTCAGTAAAGAGTGCAATAATTCCTACTTGAAACAAGAGTTGAATAGTTGAAGAATGGCTGGATTTAGGAAGGGGATGGTAGCACAACCCAGTGAGAGCCACCTTTTTAAAACTGACTAGCTAAAAAAAAATTAAGTAAACACATTTTTAATCATCAGGATGGGATAAAAAAATTCAACTTTCAGAAAAAGATACATGTATTGGTTCAGCATGAATTTTAAGTTAGGTCAGGTCACTGAAAACACTCGTGAACTTTATTTTTATTTGACTTGACAAAAGATTAAAGTTAGATGATACAACAGAAAAGAGAGGGAAAGTGCAGGTAAGCTTAAGAATGACACCATGGTGTCTCTGAGCTACATTTAACAAAATTCAATATGCACTGCAGCAATGGAAAGAGGGACAAATGCTATGCCCTTCTGTATACTGTACCCGCACATGTATTTAAATGCACTTAATCTTGGATGAACTTTTCAACCGTCAAACTCTGAATCACCAGAAAAAACGGTCAGAGAAGGTGAAAAATCGCATAATAAATAAAAGTTTGATTAGGATTGAAGCATACTCGGTAATTTCTCATCACATTTCATGAGTCTCTGACAGGAAAGCCCAACTTTTTAACCTTTTTAACACAACAGGTGCATAACTTCCACAACGCATCAGGGCTTCATTTTAAAGGAGCGCAATCGTGCTCGCGCTCCTCCGCGCTCCTCCGCGCTCCTTAATGTTTTCCAAGGAGAGCAACAAAAAGCACTCCTTAAAAATTTAAGGAGAGCTTGGTTTTTTTTCAAACCAGCAAATGCTGACTTATAACAAGCCCCTTGAATCTCGTTGGGTCGACAGTAGCAAATGAGTCCAAAGATTGAATGTATGAAACACAAGGGCTGGTGATCAAAGTCTCTGAGTTGTGCGCGCGTGCTTGAATCCCGCATCGCAACACACAAACATGATAGCACACGTGGGCGAGCCTACGGAATTCCATGGACGCACGTGGCCACACCTGGCCGACCTCTCTCCCAGAACAGATCGAGTTCAGGCGCTACATTTTCGGCCATTTGTGAACAGCAGAAGTCAGTTTGTGAAAAACCCTGTAGTGGCTGAAGATGGTGTGTGATCCCGTAGGGTGTTCATGTGGTTCAAGCGTGAGAACAACGTTTGCTTGGCGAGAACAGAAAGTATGCCACAGGAAAGAAAAAAGTCTCTGGCAGGTAATGTGCCCGGTGTTCTATATGAAAATGCACTGGCCAAAGTAGTATTGTGAGCACAGGAAGGGATGATGAATACAATCTGCAGGGGACGTGCAATACGTTTTAAAATACCAAAAAGAAAGGATGCACATGCGCAGTAAATTCAGAGCCCCAGTAGCTGCAGCGAAATGGATTGTCAGGCGAGCGAGGAGACTAGTCAAGTTATGCACCCACGTCCACCAAACCAATGTGCAATGAAAGACTACATGACGAACCCACATTCACGCCCCCAAACATGCAGTAGATGCCGTGGATCGAGCAAGTTCACGCACAGAGCAAGTTTGAACGGGAGCGACATCGGACGATTTTCGATAAAATTTTCTGCAAATACTTTAACCATGGACATGTTTACAGATTCATAACCACTGCGTTGACTGATTTTTGGCATAAGGAACATTTAGACGAAATTTCAGCAAGCTCTGTCAGGTAAAAAAAAAAGTGGGAAAAATGCGATCTGTGAATTTTTGCTATGGCCGGGACAAAATTGTATAACCTGGATGTAAGTCGCAATGTAATGAAGACGTCATCCTAGTACCGGTATACCGGTATTATCGTAAGTATATTAAGATCGTAAGTAAATATATTATTGTAGTACATGTATATTAATATACTAGTCGGGCTAGTATATTATGTAAGTCCATGTCTACAATCCATTTCGCTGCGTGCGCCTTGATCAAAGGCTAGAGCCCCTGCTGCTTGACCCATTACTGATTAAGGTTAACTCATTGAACTCAGTAAAAGAAGTTAAATTGTGTTAATTTTATTGAGTATGTTTACATTAACTTGGTTTTTGTTAGCAAGAGCAAATTGCTCCCCTTAATTCATTTTGTTGATTTAAGGAGAGCAATTTTTAATCGCTCTCCTTAAATCAACAAAGTGAATTAAGGAGAGCAACTTTTAGCTCTCCTCGTATTTATTAAAATGAAGCCCTGAAGGCATCACTGTTTGTTTCTAAACATTATCAGCCAAGGAGATGACTTGAAGACTTTTTCCTTCTTTGAAAAAATACGATGAAATTCTAAAACGGCCCTTTACCATGGGCATTGCCAGGTTTTTTTTTCAGGGTGAGGGGACATTTAACAATGTATACTGGGCATTGGAATGGGACATACATTTACATGTAAGGACATCATTCGGGAAGCTTTATAAACTTTATGCTGAAGTAGCTATTAGATATTGCAAATGTGGTTGAATTTTCATGCTGAAAAAAAAGACAGAACCTGAAATACAATGAACATACATGTAGTTCCTCTGCTTCAATTGGGAAATAGGTCAAGGAAGGAAGAGTTGTGCTAACCATTAGGGAAAAAGTTCCCAGATGACACTTGATGCCCCTGTGCACAAACCTATGAGACTTGTCTGAAAAACTATCTAATGGCTGTTATACCATTTTATAGCAAATTTAGTGTTGTCCATTTGTGGAACTCTTTCCACCATTAGTACTAAGGTAGGAAAATTAAATGAATGTACCCAAGTCTTATACCAAGATATCATTTAGGTAGAATTTTGGTCCCATTTTGACCCCTTGGAAAGCGAGTGCTGTAACTTCGGAATTAACTTGGCCATGAGCAAAAATTAATAATAAATAGGCCTAGTAATAAAAATTTGGCTTCTCTTTACAAGGCATGATTTACTCTACTTCCCTGAACACTTCTTTAGGACTGATAAAACATGACATTTAATTTTTTTAATTTAAGTTGTACAAACAATTAAAAAACCAATTTTATAAACCATTGTAGGCCCTACCATGTAGGCCCCATACATGTAGTTGTTTAAAACCTTGCTTTTAAAATAAATTCAAATGATTGTCACTGAATGTGAAGTTCTACCATTCTTTTCCACACATACATTACACACAGGCCTACATGTAGTTGTCAAAAGATCTAGCCCTGGAAATTGCACTGATGTTGTGTTAATTAGGAGGGGTACATGTACTTGCTGGTGCATTGTACATGTAGTAGATTTGGGCTGGGCCCACGGTGCTGTGGTGCTTGGTACATGCGGGCCGTATCACTACAGTGACACTTGGCTATGCAATGCGATATTGTTTAGGCAGTGCAACATTGAGGTGCGCAGTGCGACTTGGGTCCAGCGTTGGTGGACATGCATTGCTGACAGCATTCATGTGATGCGGCATTGGTTTGTACATGTCATATACATACAGAGGACTTGCGTCATTCCATGAGGCTAGGGCACAATTTGTGCCAGTGCCAACTGTTCCGTGGGTTCCGTAAAAATGAGCTTCTTTTTCCCCTTTTTCCCTGAATGTGGATTCCAAATTGACATTGTTTTACATCTCGCAAGGCGGAATACAGAGGTGTGAGTTACATGTATTTTTACATAGTAAATGACCTACTCTACAGGTCATAACAGACGGTAAATCTTAAAAGTTACCCATGTAACAAGGACACCATCACAAATTGTGCCCCAACCTCATGGAATGACCCAGTTGTGTGACGAGAGTACAATATTAGCTGTGTATTGCTAAGCCCCTCCTCAAGACCACACAAAGCAATCATTTAGTCAAGTAATTACTTGTGAATGTTTGAATAAATCTCACTGTTTTGTGAGGTTACCGGCAATCTAATTGTCTGGTGTTCTTGTTGCTGTGTATTGCCGTATTGACAGAGAGCACCACAGTCATCATAATCGGCCGTATATTTCCACCAAAACGGATTTGCTCGCTTAGCCTTTAGGTCACTCTGAGTGATATCTTCAGTTATCTGGACCGAGAAAGAACGTGTGTTTAGGCTAGAGTCAAGACCCTAACTAGTTTCAACCTTGACCCCTCGAACTCTGGTTGGGCGCGGGAAACAACCCGGCACAATACTTACTTCACGTCATTTTCACTTTATTTCCACTTGAAACATTTTGTAATAACAGTATCTTCATTTCCTTACCTTGCTCTATGGTTTAACCAGTCAGGTGTCGGTCACTTCGCCCCATTTCTACTTCGCCCCAACCACTTCGCCCCATTTGTACTTCCCCATTGATTATCATTCATTCTGTTCTTTAGTAACAGAGGCATTGGCCTAGATGCAACAAATAAAAACATCAACGTTTGAGTACCCAAATAACAATTGGAGAATCCAACTTTCAAAGGCCAAAACAATGCTTCCAATTTCCCGACCGCCGGACCCAAATTTTTCGTCGAGACCCTAAAATTTTTATCGGCAAGTTAGAAAAAAAGTTTTATTCGTGTTTCATTGTCGCTGTGGTAAAAATGTGAGCAAAGCGCTGGTTCCCGCTGTGCCGCACCCGTACTATAAGAGAATGTGTAATGGAGTGTGGCAACCAGTCTATTCATGCCACGGTGACCGTACATACTACATGTAGGTGATGAGAAATAACCCCGGTGCTAGTCCAACCATATGTCTTAATTCACCATAATGGACAACACAGTCGACATTAACTTAATGCTGTAGGGATTTCTATAACTACATGTCGTTTGTGGAACTCCCATCTAGGCCTCTCGACCATTTTTTGAAGAGGCCAGTATTTTTGTAACACACTCACGGACGGCAAAGTGGGAATGGGGTGAAGTGGGAATAGGGCAATGTGGAGATGGGTCAAAGTGGGTTAATCCAATAGGGGCGAAGTGGTTTGGGGCGACATGGAAATGGGGCAAAGTGACTGTAAACCAACCAGCCAAGTGAATGTAAACTTACACAGAGATGGCAGAGTTAACCATGGTAAACGGTAACCAGCCAAGTGAATGTAAACTTACACAGAGATGGCAGAGTAAACGGTAAACCTACTTCCAGAACTGTGACTGTGAGGTTTTTCACAAACCTTACAGTTCTGGAGGTAGGCTACATAGGCCCTAAACAGGCATGACTGTGATGAACATGTTTGTTAATAACGCACTTACCCTGATTTTATCCCAAATACTCAGTTTAATTCTGTGCACAAACGGGTTTGCAATCGTTGGCATAATCAGCGATTTCGACCGCGGAATTCTCTCCCTCACGGTGGGCGTTTCCGGCCTTTGCTCCATTGCTACACTGACGATGTTTTAGTCAACGAACGACATTAAGTAAGGAGGGCTTTTGTCATGTCTGTCGGGAGACAATTTTTTTCAAATTTCCAGACACCTCATATAGCCCACTCAGCTCCGTCCCCTACGTAACGTACGTACAACTATACAGCAAGCTGGCTTGGGTTTTGCATGGAGCAGCTCTGTGTGGGTACCGGTTTTGAATGATGACTGAAAGTCAACAGTGTTACTGTTTAGCGCCCTCTATTGTTTACATGCAAAAATACACTAAGGAGCTTGTAATGTAACGTCAGCCGCACTGCTGATATGGGAGTCGAAATTCTAAGTTAATAATTGATATTGAATTCTTGAAATAAACTGAAAGATTTTCGCTTTTTTCAAACCAGTATTTTACGAAAACAGAATCATATAAAGTATCGGATATATTGATATGTATTTAAAAATAACATTTTCCCTTCCTATATGCAATTAATTTCAAATTCGATCGAAGATTAACAGTGTTTAATTTTGAACAGTTTTCAGCCGTTCAATTTCTGGAGTAACCGGTCAACTTTTATTTTTGTTGATCGATCAATCTTTCGATCAGCAAAGAAAAAGTCGACCACAATTATATTACATTTGGCACCGAAGAGTTCTTCAGTGCCTGGCGTGCCACTCCCTTCTTTCGGGGAGTGTATGTCAAACAACTTTTTTTTTACAAAGTTAAATTTTTCATCTCCGATTTCGGCGATTTGGCTCTATAACTGTACTCCAATTTGTTTAACAAACCAAGATCCAGGATGACATTGTGGTCCTTTCTTAGTACTACCATGGATGAAGAAATGCCTCCATGGTCCAAAATGTAGTAGACGAGGATTTTTTTCCTGACATTGTGGTATTTAGTGGCTACCGTACTCACTGTCATGGGGGGGGAAAGAAGATATTGCGCATGCCCTTATTACAGCTGTTTCATTATCAGAAAACGTAAACAATTTTTTGTTGCATAGGGCCTAGTAACGTCAGTAGTCTTGGTCGACTTCGGAAAAATTTCTTCAGTTGGCCAAGTAGTAGCCTACTCATTTGTCAGCATCGGTGATGCATTGATCTGTTACATACATGTACTGTCGTATGGTGTAGGTGCAAAATGTTGGATTTAGAAGTCGTTCCGGGCCGATCCCTCGGAAGTGAAAACTGGGAATTCGTACTCGGTAAGTAATCATGGTAAAGATTTATCAAGTTTGGTAGGAAATGGGTCAAGTCGTCCCCGGGTCAAGTCGTCCCCGAGTCAAGTCGTCCCCAAGTCAAATTGCCTCCGCGTCAAATCGTCCCACTAGTTCTTACAAGTTTTGTCCGTGCATGTAATTTCAAGTTCTTTGTAGGTGCATCAACCAAACAATGTACCGGTATGTAGAAGAGAAAGAAAACCAAGACAGAGACTCGTACACGTACTCACAATTTTCATTCGTTCTACGCAGCTCGAGCTAGCTGGCAGCTTTTAATATCTGCGGTAACCAAGACGTGCCACATATATACATTTATTAAAAAGGCGATTCCCAGTGTGTGCCAATGAAACAGCACATAGGCCTATTCTTTGAATCGTCAAAGCAATTTGAACATCTTTAAATTTCAAATCTTCCAGTAATCATTTCCAGTTTATTTGAAAACTTTATGAAATCGATAATGCGGAAATGAATTTTAGTTATTTTGAATTACTAGGAAAATCAGTTAACATTTTGACTGGGTTGTTTTAAGTGAAGGAATAGTGCTTCCTTAACATGCAAGCAGTCTCCGCAAAGTGGTCGTGGACTTTGAATCCGCCGTTTGGGAGGCAGTGAGGTCCGTCTTTGGTGACGTGCACATTCACGGCTGTCTCTACCATTGGACCCAGGCTGTCTGGCGGAAGTGTCAAGAGCTGGGCCTGCAGGCAGCTTACAATGCAGATGCATCGGCGAACGACTTCATCAGGCAGTTGATGTCTCTGCCATTTCTACCAACACATCCTTGAGGCCTTCCAATGCAGGGACGGCTGTTTCTGCTCTGGGAGCGCTACCAAGTGGGCGAGCTGAGGACGTGTGGTCTCCTTTCCAAATGCAAGCATCTCACTAGACCATCGCTGTTGGCAAACCAGGCCTGAATCATCAAACCAACTGGCTCTTTTTTAGAACACTTTCAAAAGAGATTATTCAGTCCTTTCTGATAAATGATTATTAAATGAAAGAAAAATAACTTATATAAAATAGAAAAAAATCCCAATAGAAAAAAAGAAACAAATAAATTTACCCTAGCAAAAACTTGAAAAGTACAAAAAAAATTAGTAACCCCCCAAATAAATTACTGCGGTAAAAACATAAGTACAAAATGCAATAAATCATCCCAAAAAAATTAGTTGCTGCTGTGAGAACTTGATAAGTAAAAATGAAAATATATTACCCCCACCCACAAAAAAATTCATCGCCGCAGTAAAAACTTGAAAGAAAAAAATTATCCCCCCCCCAATAAATTGCCGCTGTAAAATTTTAATTTAATTATGTATACGGGGGAAGACTTGACTGGGGGACAAGTTGACTCAGGAACGAGTTGACCTGGGACGACTTGACTTGGGGACGACTTGACCAACATTCAGTGTGGTATGCTATATCCATATCCTATATGGTACAGGCCTACAACAAAATGTATGTGTGGATGTTGGGCGCGATCAGTCAAGCATGAAATTGTTTTTGCTGATATCTCCATCAAAGCTGTTCCTCTTACAAACCACCAAGGATCTTGAATCGAAAAAATGTGGAGGAAGTGACTTTAGAGCAGCTGCAGTAGAACTGAAGGAAGATTTCTTTCAAAGTTACCCAGATCAAAATGCTGTTGAATTAAACTGGACCTTCTTCAGAAACGGGCTAAACAACATTGCTAAAAAGCTAGTTCCACAGAAGATTGTTAAAGGGAAAATTATGCCAAGATGGTTGTCATCAACTCACCTATTTGATAGGAGAACTGTTCCGCCAATCATAGAATAATATTGACAGATCACGTAAAGATCAAGTGATCAGGCAGATTGACCAATCACACCCAAAACAACAGTTGATCAACTGTGCTGACCAACCAGTCATGCCAAATACATCAACGTGGTAATGATTTTGTGTGTTCCATCCAACCAAGGAGGACTTTCTACAATTCTTTTGAAGGATAAATAGTAGACCCAGTCACTGGGTTACTGCACTTCTTTTTTTAATGATGAGTATGAATTCGGCAATGCCAGCAATGTTTTACATGTATCTTAACTTTGGCCCCATCAGGAATGCCATTTTCGCAGGCAGTCAACATCCTACGTCGTCAATGTCGCATCATCAAGGACGTGCAGGTTATCTACTGTGAGTTGGTCCCCCTGGCCATTGATCTAGTGCTAAATCTTGTCCAAGATGGAATACGTCTCATCTTTGATTCACACATGCAACGCCTACGTGTAAGTAAAAAAACTTGCCAGTGAAAGAGAGCATTTTGACCAACTGGCAGAAAGTGGAAAATTGATAACACTGTTACTTTCATTATTCATAATTTGTAAACAAATATATGTAAGTTTTTCAAATAATGGAAATATCATTACCTTTAATTTCCAGTTTTTAATTTGAAATATGTCTTTATATTCACAAATTATAAATAATAATGAGGTTGGTAAGGGTCTTAACAGTCATAACAATTGATTTGGGCTGTTGAGGCTTTTCTTTCAAAAAAATGCTGATGAACATTCCCTGGACCCCATCAGACTTTTTAAAGCAAATAAGAAAGCCATCTGCATGGAAACGTTACTTCTTGCCAAAATCAGCTCATGCGGTGGTCTCATTCCTTGTTCCAAAAATCAAATCTAGTATAATTAGAAGAGTGTTCCAGAGTGGTTCTGAATAGTGCATCAAATATTGTCTTCTCCACAGGTCATTGAGGTATACAACCTCAGCAAAGTCAAACTGAAGTATTGGTGAGTGTAGCTAGTAACATCTCAGAAATTGAAGAGAACGCCCCTGAGGACAACCAGAGCACACTGGTCCGAAACGTCACCAGTTCTCATCAGAACCACACCTCTTCTAAAAGAGATCTTTCCATATGGTGTCGTTGCAAGCCGTCTACTTAGTCTATTCTCCACCTTGCAAAGCGTCAAATCTCAAAATGTTGGACATGCATTTATTATGACTTGAATACATGTACATGTATATGTTGGACACGTTTAGCCGATCTGTTGGATTGGGCAATCGTGCATTATAGTTCTGACTTGACTTCCCTTTGAAAACAGTAATCCACTACCATGAATTAGAAAGAAACAAAAAGACGATTGACTGATGTTGGAATCATGCCATAAGATACCGAACAGGTACAAATATGTAAATACAGTACTTATGGAAACTATAATACAGATAAATTTGGACTAAAAACCCTGATCGATTAGGTTCACTATTAAAAGTAATGATTTGAGTTATGAGTTCAATGAAGTAAGATTTTTGACCCAAATGGTCCAGTTGTAATCTAATCAGCTGACAGGTTAAGCTACAAGTAGACACAGGAGTCTGCTAAGTGCAGAACAGATTGGCTCAGCAGAATCAGGTTACCAGCCAAAAATGGATGTAAAGTATATTGCGTCCAATTGTTACCCTGTGGAATTTTACTTAACATTTGAATTTGGTAAGCAGTCATTTCCTCTCAGCAGCTCCTTGAAATTACAGCTGCTAAAAACTCTTTGGTTTATTAATGTTACAGTGGAAAGCATTTCAGTTCACCCTACGTCCAGCCAACCATTGAACAAGTGGACAGTTCCTTTGGGGCCACCAAGCCAGCCGTGTACGATGCCCAGCAACAACTCTTCTCCATCAACTTCCGTGGTCTATCTTTCCTCTTCCCCATCGCAGAAGATGCAAAGTTTGAAGTATGAAGGGTGATCGTTCTTTTTTATAGGCGTGTGTAAATTTGTCTTCACCCGTGGATGGACCATTTTTTATTCATGAAGTATAGAGGATTGTACGGACCATTTTTCAGTTAGGAAAATTTGACCTGATTTTGCTGTTACTTTAAAATCTCCACACAACACTTGAAAAACTTTTTGATTGGAAAAAAATTACATTTGTATTCATAAAATCATTTTGAAACATTAAACTGGACAAGAATTATTTGACAGAACTGTGCTTGAACAGATTGAGAGGGAGCCCCTAAATCTTTCTTTATAGGGGTTGTTTTTTGAATAATTTCTTAAGCCACTGTGACAGGCTTGCTGTATGAAATCATTTTTGTACAAAGTTGATTCTAATTTCAACAGCCAAGTGTTCATGGCCTGGGATCCATCCCCCTACCCAGTAAGAATTCTGTCTTGGTCAGTCGTATCTACATCTACACCGGAAGCAGCCTCGCTGAATCAAAGTGAGTTTGAAATTGGCACGTACCCGTTGACCTCAAGTCTGCAGCAGTTTTTGATAGGATGGTTCCAAATCCTCTGTAAGTCCAGCACTACACCGTTGACTTTATTTTACTCTGAGAGATTTAGGACATCAAGTCCCATGCCAAAAAACAGTGGCTGGGTTGTACGGCCTGATTCAATCAACAGGCTGCGGGATCAGATGCTGAATTTTGGAAGATTCAAGGTCGTTAAAATTGAGAAAACGTTGCCTTGAACAAAACCAAGGGTGTTTTCAGTGTGTCATGATCACTGGCAGTGGAATGATTTTGGAATTGGGGGGGTGCCAGTTGTTAGACCATCAGGCATCAGCCATTTATAGTTCAATCCATTCAGCCTCAACCAATTATAGGACCTGCAAAACAGTGCAGGGGGGGCAGGTCTCCCCAGTTGAAAAAGTGAGGGGCCACTGGCCCCCTGGCTAACCCACTTCCACTGCCAGTGGTCGTGAAAGCAAAGAGGATAATCCTGGATGGTTGTTGATCTACAGTTTGTCATTTACTTTGTCATGAATGCAAGTACAGAAAAATGCATGAGTATACAACAGCCTATAGGTTTTAGTTTCTCTCAAAGAACCATTGTCATCCTTGTGGACCCCAGATTTATGCATGCATATGGGTCTTTCTGTGCAAAATTGGACTCATTGAATGGTAGTATTTGAATGATACAAATAAAGACAATACCAGTGAGTTCCTGTATCAGTGAGGGTGACTAATTTGACAGGTAAAAAAAAAACCAAGCCCCCAATAAAGTTATAAAACTAAGGATATGTGCATCATGGCCTTTGATTCTCCTGGTCAAATATTTTGGCAGAATTTATGTTTCTGATTTCATCACTTTGTCTTCCGTGTCATGATGTCTGTGCCTTCTTATGGACGTTGACAGAGCAGTAGTTGGTGCTGTGTAGCCTGTTGGTGAGAGTGAGAATGTTTGAAACAAAGTGCACCAATTGTCATACACACAGTATGGATTGCCCAAGCAAGCATTTCTCTGAATGGGGACTTATCAACACCAGCCATGCTTGGTATCACTGGCATATCCAATGTCTGTCACCTGTCTTTGTCATCGTTGAGGGGTTTCTTGACTCAGAGTTCATCCACTTAAGAAACACCATTGAGAAATTGTGAACTGAATTGGTTCACTATGTGATATTTCTTCAGGCGGCCGCCAATTCCTGTGAGTTCCTTCTGCGGAAATGTCTTCTGTGAGGCAGTAGAGGGAATCAATGAAGACGGACTACCAGTTGGTCTGAAATTCTCTCTGCTGACTGATGGTGAGTTGCATTTATAAAAAACAGCAATTAGTCTTTTTTTCCTTTCTGACTTCAGATTAATACATATGTCAGTCACTGTCCTCATATCCTAGGTGGATAGGTTCCATACAACAAACCTTTCATGTAAACCGCCCTTCCCTTCCCAAACCATCTCCCGAGCCCGCAATGGTTTTTGTTATGTGGGAGCTTTAGACTTTATTAAGTGGCTGTTTTCACTTGAAAAACAAAACAGAACATGTTTTTACTGTAACCCATGTAAACCTTTGATAGGTCCCGGGGGTGGCAAGTCACCAGAGTCCAAACATCGTCCAGTCACCAAGATGCTTCAGTTTGGAGACTCCACCCAGGATGTAATCAGTGCCCTTGGATGTCCCAGCAAGGTCTTCTACAAGTCTGAGGACAAGGTATGATTCCTAATTGGCTTGATGTCTCAAAGGAAGTGGGTGGTAGAAGAAACACCCATACAGAATGAGAGCTCATAGTTGTTTGATTTAGCATTCCTAAAAATGGTTGCTGTGTACGGCCAGTATTCAGGTTGTACACATGGGTTTCGGGTTCACAGTGGACTATCTTCTTGGGAAAGACCACATTAATTAAGGGACATTTCCCTTCCCACTTTCAGTGCAGACATTGGCAACAGGTGCACACTAGACATGCTAGATTCTTCAGTATCTCTAAAAATAGTTGTCATCTCCCCCTTTTATACATTTGGTTATCATAAGACATACCTCGCTTCAAATGAGCTGAAATATTGTGATACTGAGGCTAGTGCAGAAAATGTCCATTACTCGTCAAACATTAAGTTCAAGTCTTAAATACTTGATTTCTTGAAGAAAGTGACAATGCTTGTGTCAAATTGGCACTAAACGTTAGCTCAGTATGTTGTAGAACATTATGTGGCATTATTTTCAAAACAGTGTTCAGCCTCATGTTGTATGTGATCGCAGGCCGTCAGAGCCATTGAATACATGTACCTTCAAATTTACTTACTTACCCATGCTGCCATTCCGTCCTCACATTAATTATTTCACATTAATTGTTCATTTTCTTCTCTTGTTTTGCATTATCTGCATTGACTTTCAGATGAGGATCCATTCCAAGACATTCCACAAAGACCAACCCAGAACCTCTGACTATTTCTTCAACTACTTCACCATAGGAGTGGTATGTACCGCGATATCAGTGTTACTTTGAGGAAAAAGACATGTCTTCAAACATCGATAATTGAGCTAACTTCTCTTGAATTTCTGATGATACTTTCAGTATTAACTGGCCCAATCTTGTGTTCATAGGATATCTTGTTTGATGCTTCCACTCACTGTGCTAAGAAGTTCATACTACACAGCAACTACCCTGGGCATTATAACTTCAATATGTAAGTAGCTCAAGATTTCCTGCTCATGTACTGTCTGAATTTTCAACTTTGCATTATCTTTGAAGTGCATTATATAACAACATAGGCATCTGTAAGTACTTATTGTTAGAGTTTTTGTGAGTATTGTTCAGTCAAATCCATGATAAGTTAGTATGGTCGCTCAAGCTTGTGTTTATCTCAAGTTCCCTAGGTCTGATATTGTTCCAATATTTCCCTGGGTGAAATGTCAGTCTGTTGAAGGTTTCTCCAACCTGATGTGGGTACCCAGTTATTTGTGGTGC
>NW_019091413.1:672492-688283 GCF_001949145.1 Acanthaster planci
GTGTACAACGGTTATACATCACACGGAGGGCAAAAAGTGATGATGTATCGTGACGTATCTGTTCGCATAACAGTATCCGTGACGATGCGAAACCTCCTATTGACTATTTACCAAAACCTTTTCATTGTATCATTCATCACATGAAATAGATTTTCACCTTGTGTCTGACCCCAAAAGAAGACCTAGAGGTCTCACACATGTCCAGATTGAGTTTGCGATTGCATGATGGGATGTTGATGCTAGGCAACCCATTTTATGGCTGAATGAGCTGCAAAAGTATTTGGTCATACAGATACCAACTTCAGTATTGTAATAATATTATCCAACGTGAAATGTTATGGTTACAGTGGGACTCCATTAAGAAATTCCTGGTGAGGTCTTCCCAGAAGCCAGTAGTCTTGAATCGAGCCTCTTCTATGAACACGACCAATCCCTTTGGCTCCACTTTCTGCTATGGTGTGCATAACGTCATAATTGAGGTAATGTTAGGCATTGGTTGAGCACTGAAATATAATCACGGTCTGCTGTAATGTGCTATGTACATTAAAGACATCCAAGGAGGCCAGTGACGGCCAAGGGTAAGTGTGAGCGACAACCGTCTGCTGATCACTGGTCAATTTTCCCTGGTTATCTGTGTACAAACATGTTTTGGGTACCGGACAAAATCAACCACTGGTTGGCATGTATGCTCATCACTTGAAATTGCACCAAAGTGAAAAAAATTGTGCTGCGTTTTTTTACGGTGATCCTCCATCGTTGACGTAACAGACATTTGTTTTGTAGCTGGCAGTTCCCAACATTTTTCAACTAAAGAGTGTCTCTTCATGAGGAGGATGGAAGTGAATCCTTTTGTTTTGTGCAGCTGTTTGCTAGTCACACTTGTAATACACATACATGCACACAGTTTGATTGGCAGTTGTGGTGACTTTACACCTGTTTACTGATAGTCATTGTTGGGACTGAACACCTTGTAGGGGGAACACCAATGTTTCTATAGACCAATATAAAAGTTCCCAACAAGTGAGAGATGTAACCCACAAAAAATGCATGTACTTGGTCTGTAGTTACTGGGTACCAGTTATCGTGGAAACCTGAACTGTTGTGGAGACAAATGAAAGCCTGCTGTGCAGTGCTGGTCAAAATACAGCATGCAGATGCAGCTGTGGAATTTTCATGAGACAAAGATTCTTTGCAGAGTTCATGTGAAGTGCACAGACTGATTGTCTTGTTTTATTTTATATCTGAATCATTTACAGGTCATGCCAAATAACCATATAGCTTCACTGACCATCTGTGAGCCTCGCCAACCAATAGGAACACCCATAGACTCATGATTCCACATGGAGAACGTGTGTCACTCTTCAAAGGCTTTGAATTTTAATTTGTAATGAATTGATATCTCAGCTGTCCAGACAGCAAGCGAACATTTCAGTTAAAAAGGTGATCTTCAAGATTCCTTTCCATGTGCGTGATACCGGGCAAGACATTTAATCTCTGCTAATGTGAAAACATCCACTCGCCCAATGTTTCTTGGTGTATCATGTACGTTGCAAAAATACTGGAAATATTTTCTCCAGTACAAATCCAATTGAACTTAGGAAATATGTTCAAAACGTTTTCCGTTTTCAAACATTCACCACAGGTTGTCTTAAGTGCAAGATTTGAAGGGGCATTTATAAAATCCAATTTTTATGTCATTCACAAAGTATTTTGTTGATGGACATGTAGGCTTTTTGCACTTGCCTTCGGCACTGGGTACAGACCTGGATTTTAGTAATGATTTATAAACCCTACGTGCTGTGTAGAAGATGATGAGAAGGTATTTGTACATATCATGGGGCAACTTAAAAGTCTCTGTAGGATTTATGCTGTGCTGCTTTTTGTACAAGCAGTGAACAGAATGAGCAGCAACATGCAACATACTTGAAATGAAGGGGAAGTCATATGGCGTATCTGTCTCCTCAAAGCTACTTTGAGGAAGCCACTCACTAAACTATAACAGCTGTGGCTTCTTCTTGTATGCGTATGTTTCTCTTAGCCACGGTGGGTTGGGATGGTAATTTTCATTTGGCTTGGCCTACCACAGTCGTGACTTCATCATTACTGATGGTGCACTCGTAGCCTACCTCAACTCTCTCTCCCTCAGGCGTGCCCCTTTCCTCGCAACGCCCATGTGCACAAAGAAAAGCAAAGAATTTGTAATAAATCTGTCATATCTATCATATCTTCTTCCTGATATCAGCCTGGCAGTTCTAGTATGCAGATGTTGACTGCTTTGAATAGCATCGTGAAATCTTGAACATTCCATTTTCTTGTGGTCAAAGGAAGATGGAATGCTTCAGAGACCATTAAGGAAAGCTACTTTTTACTATACCAACAAGTGAAAGTCATCAGTATTTGAACATCTCATCCTTGATTTTTTCGCAGTTCAGGAGATCAAACCAAAAGAGCAATGCAAACTCACCTGTGTTTCCATTGGAAATTTATTCCCAAATTCAACAGCACTTTCCCCACCCAACCCTCAATGAAATATTTGTAGCCCAACTTTGTGATGCGTCATAAAAAAATGCTTCATGCTGAAGCACACTTTCATTCAGATTGACCTTTAGTTGCTAATAATAAAATACATGGGGTTGTTATGTGTTTAGTAGTTACATGTAGTCTGTTCTGGGTAAAAAGGGAAAAAGATGGATATGCTATGCTGTCGGCCAATCAGGAGACAGAATAGTGGGTGAGGTTTGATAATCGATGGATCTACATGATTGGTTGATAGCACTACCATCTGTCAATTACAGTGCCATCAGCCTGTCAGTCACCTTTTTCTAAAAATAAAAGTTGAACATTTCCTATATTAATTCTTGAATCAGCTGATGCAGGGCAGGATTGACTGATAGCGTAGAGCAATCAACCAGTATTGCACATCCATCAATTGTACCTAACTTTTCCATTTAAATTTGCTACATTTGGTACAAGTAACCATAAAGCTTTTGTCCAATGGCTAAAATGCTGTGCATTTGGGCCACTTCTATAGCAAATAATCTACTGTCATGTGCTTGTGTATAATGTAAAAGTGTGGAAGAATTGGGGATTTGAATGAGTCAGTTTTTACCTCTAGACTGAAAAGCAGGGTGTAAATGCATGTTTCAGTTACATGAAGTTATCAAACTTTATTGTAAAAACGATCGCAAATCTTTATAATGATGCATCATTTGTTGCACGTAACTTATTGGTTATTAGTTAATATATAATTTATTCTTGAATTACTTTGCCAGTTTGTAAGTGTTAAATAGAATCTGAAATTCACTGAATCTCAGTAGTTTGTTCTAGTTATTTCTGAGAATCTGGTATCATTTTTGTGTTGGAGACTTAGGCACCTTTGGTATTAATTTCATGTTCTTTTTAACATTATGCGTAGCTGATCACAGGTCCCTTCATAAGGCCAGTCACCAGAAATAGGGTGCGGAGTGACAGTGGAATGCTTTTTGTCACATTTCATTTGAACATCAATTGAGTTATAACTGATTGGAGATATTTTGTGATGAATTTGACTACGACACTGCTCTCTAGTCCCACTCCCACATCCCCCAACATTCTCCTAAAATCTACATTTAGTGAAATTCATTGCCCTGCTGCTGGCTGATTTGTGCTCACCTCTGGGCAAATACCCAAAGAGATGTTTGCATACAAGAATCAACAATCTTACCAACCGTTGATCATGATTCACATGCAGTATCTGACGTGGTCCTCTATATAATTCTGACCATTTGTACACCCAGTCATGCTTTGCTTTACCACACAAGAGGGCACGGTGTTTCACATTGTTCCTACAGTATAACACGATCCAATGGACTAAACACAAAGACTCCACTGAGGACAAGAGACTGACCAATGAGAACAGGAAAACACCTGCGTTCCCTTTGTGTTCTCTACAATCCAGTGGTGCAAATCTGTTCCAAAAAACCACAAGGGGGGTGATGTAACAGGCCCCCCCCCCATCAAAAGTGGGAGGATATGTATCTGCCATCCCCCCACCCCACCCCGGGGCATTTATGCCCCTGGTAGAATCAAAACGTGTACCAACATGCCTCCTGTTTCTTGTTCAGTAGTTGTGGAACATATATTTCACTTATTTTGTGGGAACCAAAACGTTGCTGGGATAGAGAAATATCCCCATAACTCAGTCCAAATTTGCCTAACTAAAGAAATTGACCCCTCAACCCTGGGAAGGCCTACATTGTACCCATCTCATTCAACTCGTATTCACATGTGCAATCTGCTGGTGTGCAGGAACAATATGAGTTCCACAAGAGGTATGGAGACTAAGTTTCCTAAAAGCAAAAGTCTCCCACAACTCAAGTCAAAAGTTTCCAAACAGAAGTTTATGTCCAGCACGATGCATAAGCTGTATACCCTAAGACTAATGTGCCTACTGCAACCCCCCCCCCCCCGGAAATCTGAGAAGAACTCCAAAGACTCTGTCAACACAAAAGAAGACAAAATAGAGGAGGGGTCTCCTTTGCCACATCTTGCACCAAATGTAGAAGTTAAGTCCATCGGGTTCGAGAGACAACAACGAATTTCACCCCAGAATTCCCCTTATTAATCAGTGTGCTTCCCTGCGAAGCCTGTACTATCTTTATTGCACTTGAAATCAGAGTGAGTGGTCAAAGTATCACAATGCGTTCATTTGAAACTACACAATTACAATCAGTCGCAGTCACTACAACAATGAGAAAGTCAAGATGTGGACAATTCCTGCTGGAGATGGTTAGCGGAAGTACTGTGTACACTGAAGATAATCAGTAGGGTTTTCCCTCACTTTTCGTCCCAGAGAATTGTTTGTTCCTGACATTTAACATTATTGCAATGAACGACTTGCACACTTGACACTTGTTTATACAAAAATAGTAATACTTGGATGGAGACTAATTTTATAAGATTTTTCTAGTTGAGGAATTTGTCACCTGCTGGCAGTTATGGGCATGAGGAATTGGAAATATCACAGGAAAGCAATTAAATAAGTTGCACGTTTGTTTAAGTGACAAGCTTTTTTCTGGAATCAATTAATGATACAAAGGGCTTTTAATTTTCCACTATTAGAGCAAATGGCTCCCATCAGAGGTCACGACAACATAAGGAATGGATGTTTGCATTTTTTTTTCTGACAAATATTTGTACAGATCTAAAGCAGGAATGTGTTTACCTGTGAACTAAGAAAAAAATATCTGAATTTCTTTCTTACAGAGGTGCAATTATTTCATCATAAACAAATGAATAATCACACATGTATCTACATTACCTGTGAAGATATACATGTATCTTGGTTGATGTCATGAGAAGTGGTATGACATTAAAGCTTCTTTTTGTTACGCAACAGCACAAAATGTATATGTATCATATATATATAAGCACAATTTACAACATAACTGCAAATATACAAAGCCATTCTAGAAAAAGTTTACAAAAAAAGAGGATGAATATACATGTACATTTATGTATCTCATCTCTATGTGACCACCTAGACCCTCTAGTGCTTGGTTGGACAAGGATCTTGGGCTCAGATACCCTAAAAGAGTGGGCATCATAAGCACACCTCAAGAACTGCACACTAATGACCACAGAATGACACCAATCACCTTTGCATGTATAAACTCAATGAAATCAAATAAAAATTCTTGCAAAATGTTGCTGTAGATAATTCTCACATTCACACACAAAAGCACTTTTTGAAACCACATTTTGGCTGACCATCCTTCTGCCAGGCATGTGAGACCATAGTGTGCAGGCTGACATATTCAACACCATTTTCAGTATGTGGGTGTTTCATTACAGCCCATCAAATAAGATCCTCAGTAACCTGTTTTACAATTGAAGAATGAAAGTATTAACCAGATGTAACTTAAAAAAAGATACTCCAGTGGTGCTCTGCTAAGTCTCTCAATGCACCAACAATTTCACCACTATGCACTTAATGGCATGCACCTTAATACAAAAAAATAGTATGCAAAAATCCCTTTGTGGCATACATCAAAAAATACTTCTGGTCTTAACGTAAGAGACATTTTATAGGTGTCGAGCAAGTCGCAGTTCTTATAGGCTTTCAGCAGAGCTCTGAGCTAAGGGTGCCATTTCTACAATACGCGTGCACAGTGTGATGTGTTTTGCTTGGAAAAGTAACTTGAGAAGATTTTCACCAAAAAGTCTGATGAATTCTGTGTAATTTGACCTGGATCTATCTTTAAAGAGCCACACCCTGCAGAAAACCCTACTAAGCAGAGAAGCAGTCGCGTCTGTCACAAGACCCACTACAGGTCTTGTTTACACACAGGTTGATTACACACAACAAAGGAGTACCTTTGTCACACATCAACTCAGCTTCTAGCTTAAATGGAGACTGGAAAACTTTCGGAAGGACTTGCTTGGGCTTGACTGGAAAACTTCCGGAAGGACTTGTGTGGGCTTGACTAGAAAATATTCAGATGGACTTGTGTGGGCTTGACTGGAAAACTTCCGGAAGGACTTGTGTGGGCTTGACTAGAAAATATTCAGATGGACTTGTGTGGGCTTGACTGGAAAACTTCCGGAAAGACTTGCATGGGCTTGACTGGAAAAATTCTGGAAGGACTTGTGTGGGATTGTAATGCACTTAGCAATAACACTACTGCTTTGCATGCTTACAATGCTGTTAAGAAGTCAGCGGTGAGAAAAACACTTCATTTAATGTTAAGCCAGAGACCATTTCTACTAAGCAATTTTTTTCTGCTTAATAAATAAAGAAGTGATAAGTAACTCTGCAAAAATGTCCCTAGACACATAAGGGGTTCAGCACAACACATCACACTGATTACTCTTTTGATACTTCTAAAGCAATTCACGATTTAAGAAAAGTAAAGTAAATTACACAGGAATACTGCTACTTTTGCACTGGCCTCCTAAATGTATTTTTAGTATTGATTTGTAAAACAGCTTTCTTTGCCACCAACAAAAGTTCGGATATGTCAATCATTTCAAATATAAGCATTGATGATAATACTGAGTATTACTTTACATTTGTAATACATGGAACAAATTACAATGATACAAAACCAACTTATTTCAATATTACAAGATTATCACTTGGAATATTAGTCAATTACCTTTTATAGAATCTCGTAAATATTTATCTTTTAGAATATTGATGTTTGAATGATCAAATTTTGCCTGATTGCATACATTAAATATTTGTGGCCAGATCTTACAAACTGAGTCAAAAGCTACCAGAGACATTTTGAGCGAACAGACTGCAGAAGAAAAGACATAATCAAACTTTTTATCCCTGCAATATCTTTAACTTGTCTGACTGGAGGTCTTACTTCAAAGGTCGAAATATAAAATACCCTTTTCTCCCCTTTTCATGCATACAAAATTAGATATGTCAATAGCATGTCTCTTGAAAGACTCATTCTATAGGATTAGGCCACATTTTAAAGTTGGTTAATATCACATTTCATTCACACAATTTCAAAATAGTACTGTCGCAGTGAAAATTATTTTTAGCAGGCACTGAAATGATGATAGCCTGTTAAACACTCATGCATGTTTGCTGAGACTGTATAAATTTGCTTATCATATATCCGAGTAAGCGTGTGGGGTGACACAAGGATACAATACTGTCAGGGAAGCACTGATGCTATGCAGGGTACCGCCTATGACGTACAACACAAAGCTATCACCGGTACCCAACACAAACAGACTGAATTATGTTTTACTGAAGCAACCATTTCAATTTTTCAAGAGAAATTGTATGTGAATTGCAAACAAGTTCATCCTGTAATCATACCTACAACAGACATTATTTGCAGAAACTCCAAAGATTTTGTAAGAAAATTTATTGGAGGCAATTTCTTTTTATTTCCTAGTGAAAGTACTGAATCTTAGCTACACAGAAACATTTCCCATCTGACATGGAAAAAACTTTAATTTCAATGTTTACTTGGTTTCCCCTGGATTATTCCTGCCTTCATGTAGAGGCCACACACACTTTTAGATCCGACTGTACCTCGCAACCAATGTTCCTAAGTCAACTTCACATTGTAAGAGTCACAGGGTGATTCTAGACACTAACCCTCCCACCCCCCCTAAAAAAAAGGAAGGAAAAAGGAGCATTTGGAATGGAACATTGCAAGCCCTGATGTGTACAAAAACCCTTGTCTGCATGCATATGCAGCGGGTGTTGTCAATGACAACCACTCCAGGCCAAGTACTTTAAATAGTTCCCAAACACAAAACTGTTGATAGTTCTTTTCTTGAGGGCAAAAGTCTTGTTCAAACTCTACATTCAGCTTGAGATGACCAATGGAATACGCTGACTTCTCAGGGGAAAAACACTGAGGTTAAGGTTCCCCCAAGTAAAACAGGAACTGGCCTGATGAGATCCTACAATGACTGCCGATTCAGCTCCGTAAGATCTGAGAGTTATTTTCATGGAGTGACAGAAAATCTTGCTCGAAGTAAATTCACAAAACTTGGCGAATAACCAGTATTTAAAGAAATTACATGTTTTTCACCTGAAACGAACACTTTTTTTGCCAAGAATCTACACTAGATTCAGGCATGATGCTATCAGACCTTCTGAATAGGCCAGCTATGGTATGAAATTAGAGTCAGTATAAACTAGATGTGCATCACTAATATAAGCTAGCTATGATATGAAATTTGAATCAGTGTGAACTAGATGCGCGCCAAGACTAGATGCGTGCCAAGACATCATGTGCATGTAATTTACAAAGTAGATCGCCAAATCTGGCACTACACATAAAATATTTGACTGGTTGCAGCATCCTCAATCATCAAACCCTGAAGTGCTTCTTTCTTCTTTTGGACAAAGGTGTATAATATAATGTATATGGACTAGCATAGATGAGCACTAGTGACCTTATTGCCAGTCCATATGTGGATACTATTTGGAGACTGCTTCAAAGGGGGGGAAAGATTGGCGTGTTACTGCGGCGGTTCTCACTTCTTCCGTGTGTGAAAGACATTGGCTACTTTGGTGCGCTGGGCTCCAATCTTGTTGAGCAGTGTGCGCTTGGTGTCTTCGCTCATGTGAGGCAGGGCGCTGTGGAACCCACTCGTTGCACTGTTGCTAGAGGTAACTGATGAGGACCTGCATAAATTTAAATTTGAGAACTGTTGGGAACCAATGCAAGTTTTGCTGGTTGCAGAAAAGTTATTGGAAATATTATGCTAATTGGCAAGTTTTTCTCTTCTCTCCATGTTTTCCTGTTAGTGAAGAGAACATAAGTATTTTATATTACTTTCTACTTCATGTTTCCTCATTCAAGACTCCTGCAGCATGGGAGAGCGTATCCTCCCTTGTCTTTCATACAAATAAACACTTAGGTACGAGCTAAACTTAGAGCATGGATACCCCTTAATCATGAAATGAATGGATATGTAAACTAGGTCAGTAATCTGCTACATCTGACTTGGACAACCCAGGCGACCCCGGCAAGCTCGGTGGTAGAGTGGTTAAGACGTCTGCACTAGTAAGCAGGAGAACGTGGGTTCGAGTCCCACCCGAGTAAGCTTGTGATTTTTTTTTTTGCAAGCTCTCTGACAAGAACAGAGCGTACAATGTTTATAAATATAAATGTTGGGAAAGGGCAAAACCTGCAATTAAAATCAACATCTCCACGACGCAAAGTACATCTTGAAAAAATATCTTTATGGTTGGTTTTGTAACAAAAATGGGCAAGTTATGTTTCCCAAAAAAGAAAAATCTTCATTCAAGAGAACTTTTTGATGCGATATTATTAGTCTTTATGAACAAAGCTTTCTGAATCCAGTAAAAAATATACTTTTGAGGACAATTCAGGGGAACTCAAATCCGCGACCTCATGCCCACCAACGCAGACATCCAAAAGAACCCACCTTTCTTTTCCACCAAGTTTGGCTTCAAACTCTTTGATCATGGATGCAACCACAACCTGCAACGAGATTGCATCAACACTTGTGTAAACATAGGTGGTAATTAAATAACTCATTTGGCAATTTACTGAGTTGCTATGCCATTTGACTTGTGTAAGGACGCTAACCCTCCAGGGTATTTTGGACGGAAACCCTGCCGAATGCAACACACCCATCTGCAAGGCCAAGTGACCTCAAAGTTGTAAGTTACTAACTACCACCAGATCCAAACGTTAAGTGGCATTGTTCAACTGGATAATCACTCGTTATCTTAACATCGGTGGTTTACTCTGCTGCTGCTGTCTGCCCAGTGCAGTACAGTCATTTGCAAAAGTTTAAGACCACCTTGAATTTGATTGGTATTTCTATCACTGGGCCTGCATTACACTGTCCCATTGAATGATTACTTAACATGATTTTACAGTGGTGCATAACATCTGTGGGTGCTATACCCATTTGAATGACATTGTTTGCAAAGGCAGGTCTTGTATGACATTTTGTCTGCAAGGAAGCATGGGTAAAAAGAAGCCAGTCTAAGCAATCAGAAATAAAGGAGGGAACACTGAATATTAGACTGTTAACATGTCAAATCATGGAAATGTAGTCAAAAATGTTCAACCAAGGTACCAAGGTTACACACTGAACATAAACATAAGTTGCCATGATTGATTGGTTTCAGTTTGGTTTTCCTTCAGGATAATGCATTTTCTTTGGGTGGTCCTAAACTTTTGCAAATGACTGACTTATACACACTTGCATATCTGACCCCTGCGCTGTGTCATACAAGGTCAGGGGTGGACGCTAATATGTGATTTTACCTCTCACAAAGGTCAATTTTACCAATGTATCTCGGGATGTTTTACTTCATTTTCATACACAGTGAAATACAAACCAATGATACAGGCAGACAGACTCATAAATATGTATAACATGCTTCAAGATGAAAGACCTCAAGTTCAAGAGTGGTAAACAGTGTGTGCTGATGTTGCAATGCTTTTGCTATGACCAAGGCATTTCAGTATATCAAAGTTGCCACTTTGTGGAAACAGAAATGAAAACACAAATAGAAATACCTCGTGTTCTGGAGAAACTGTGTCAAGATCCTGACGTAGGCACCGTAAGCCCGGCAACATGGACTCCCAGATGAGATCATTGGAGATGACTATGAGGTCAAGGGTCAATGTTTCTGGTCCATAAAATATTTTAATGAGGTAGTCTGACAGCATCATGATCTGTCTGAAATGTGGCAGTTTCTTTTTGGGGGGTATGATTTCATTCCCTTACTAGAGACAGTTTTGGCTCAAGAAGATTAAGAATGAATTGAATTTTAGAGGAGGCGTCATTTATTTCAGTATCACCTGATTTAATTCAATCTTATTTTCGGCTTGACAACTGGTGCAATACAAAGGATACAGCAACAGGACAGCGCGCTGTAGGCATTGAACAGTGACATGGCTATGACAGATCGCCTCGTCTCATTGGCTGTGTTGTTATTGGTGTAGGCTATGGCGGCCAATCGTGGAAGGACAACTTAAGTGGAGCAAGAAAACACAGACATCATCCAATGTTAACTTGAATGCTTATAACGAATGACAAGAAATCTGAGACATTAACCCTAACCATTCTGAATGCAACGAGCATACGCATGATTTCAATGGTCCCTAGGCAGTTAGGGTTAAGCAACAGAAAGAAATCATGTAAAGCGATGAAAAGAGGCAAACTTTTAAAAAAGAGTTACAACAGGAAACCAGTGTTACACTTCATCATAGAATTGCTGAAACGAACATCAACAATGTCAACAAAACAACACACATTGAGTGGAACTCTACTAAACACACTTGACTTTTCTGAGCATAACAACATTCATGCCACACAATCAATCAGTCTTACATTCATCCCTGAATTTGGGTTCTGCATTGGGTCCGACCTTGCCGAAGGTGAGAATGACCTCTGCCAGCAAACCGTACTCTTCCTTGTACAAGGGATCATCCAGGAAGGTTTGGAATTGAGAGTACACTCTATCCAGAGTCTAAGGAAGGGGGAAAAAACATAATACTCAATTGATTTCTAGTTACTCTGTAGAAGGAAACTGTTCACAAGCAAGTGTTGTGAACTTCAGTCTTCACTTGAGTGACTTCTTAACTTCTAAAACTGATTAGGATCTTAAAACTTTTATATTGTCACATTTGAGAAGTTCTTCATTAATGATCTAACAGTACTTAATGACTAGATTTGACTGACTGTTTAAGAAACGGTTGCTCACAAAATGAGGGGGTTATCTGATATGGAGCCTGGATTATTACATTATGAAGGGAGCGAACATTTTTATGACAAGATAATTCAAAGATCATCAAATTAACCATTTTAAAAACAAAGATTCTTACCTCCTTCTGAGTTGTACTTTCCAGAATGGTTCCAAACACTGGAATGGTGGATATCTTCACATTCCTGGGAGAAATATATGAACAAAAGTAGGAATTCCAAAAACCAACAAGTATCCAACAACATAATTTAGTCAGTTCCACCTCAGGTAAGTCAATGGTCCTCTCTATTCTGGTTTCTATTCCTGTGCTTCAACAGAGCAACATGAAGAGTTTCTAAAACTTACATATCTTGGTCTCCTGACAATGTGATGAGTGCTGGAACCACCCTACCGGATACCAGTGACTCATTGATACCCTTGACTAGTGCGCCAAACAGCTTGGCTGTGGCTGAGCGGACAGAGGGAGACTTGTGGACGACACAGCTCCACAGAGTAGCTAGGAGCAACTCGTGGTATGTCGGGTGGGTACTACCAACAAAAAAAATCATCCAATTTTTTCATTATCAAAAGAAAACTGATAGCCTACTTGAACAACAGACACACATTTGATTGCTTCTAAACCTTAAAAAAGCCATTTTTTAGAAACTTTCTTTAAGCAAGGGAGGAGAGATAACCATACACTTTCTTGTTAACCTTAAAACCTCCCTGATATATTTTTACTGAAAATCTCCTGAATCAAACAAAATCCAAACAAATGGACAGGAACCCACTGGAAGGGTCCTTGTATTGAACCCTGGGCATCAATCCCAATTTGCAGCATCACTCCATTGAACATGTCCACAGTCCTACAAAAAACACGTCCATAGTCCTACAAAAAAATCCTCCGAAACATTGTGGTGGACTCTGAAGGGTTTGGGATGGATGGGGCTACAGTTAAAGTTATGCAAGATTGCATGTTCACAAGAAATGAGTGAACTGGACAGTACTGTACTTAAGTACTTGGAAACTATTTTTACCAGTACTCGTCAGCATTGTCAAAAAATGCTTTCCTCTAAAAACAGTGGGACGTCTTTATTATGTTCATGCATAAAGGCTTGTGGCTCACATTGAGAATGGGGTACTAGTGACTTCTTATAAGACTTATGAGTACTCATGAAGCAATTTTGAGTACTTTTGAAGACTTTGAGTACGAGTACATGTGAAGTACTTTTGAAGCACTCAACTACAACACTGGAGACGGATTTAGAATGCACACATGTGACTTGTCAAAAACTAGGTATTCAGTTCTAGCTATCCCCTGGGAAGGCAACTCACTGTAACTCCAAGAAGGTGACCCTGATACTGTCTAGTGGGGCGCCGTTAAGAGCCAGGGTGGTCAGGGATTCCTGGAGGTACTGGGATAGCTGCTTGCGGTCCTCCTCACGATTGTAGCTGGCCAACACCCCGGCGGCGTAGACCGGCAAGGTGGACCTGGTCAGGGGCATCTGGACCAGGGTCTCGGAGTCTGTGCGATGGGAAGAAGTGATTGAATACTGGAAGCGAACGGGCTACGAGGATGATCAGAGCCTCAACCACAAAAAATAGGATTCCATGAAGGGTGAGAGCAACTTGGTACCACTTATGACATTTGTGAGAGTGCAAGTGATTGGACACATTCAATTAACCTAAGCACCATTCATTTACATGGTTGGACTCTGTAAAGCACAAATAACCCAGATTTTGAGAATAAACAACGCAGCTCTTTTCCTTTTTCTGCTATGTGCAATTTGTACACTTCAAATCGGTAAAATGCATTTGGTAGTATTTTAAAGTTCACTTTTCAAAATTTTTAAAAACAATTTACATGACATGGCTGAAATATACAAAATTATCAACACTAGGAGAGTTTCCAAGAGTAACCATGAATGAAATCAGTCACTCTACATGTTTTAGAGATTTACAATAATTTGCTAACCAGATGTGGAAGTCTGCAGTCTTTATTTGTAGCCTTTTAATTTTTTTTTCAAGATGACAAACACGGAAATGGAAACTCACCTAACTGGTCCTCTGGAACATTCAACACTGCTTGGAACTTGGGTTTTATCTGCCACAGGGAAAAGTAACGGACGTCAAGTGAGTGTGAATTACCTTCAGGGCCATCGCAAATATGAATAGGATGAGGATTCAGGATAAAGAGGGCCTCACCTTTGAGTCTGTGAATGTCTTGCCAAACGTCCTGCAAATGTGCAGGAAGAGCTTGGCCATGGACTTGACACTGTCTCTGTGTACTGCCTCCAGACGTCCAAGGACCTCTAGTAACCTGGGGATACTGTTGGTGAGGTACAAAAATTATGATAGTTCTCCATTAGAGGGACAGTCTTCAATTAGGAGCAGTTTTGCCAAGTCTTGAAGTTCCTTGATGTAATGCCTGCTGAGCTTGAAGACAAGTACAGATTTCCCTCCAAAAATGGTTTTTAAGACGTAAAGATTTAGCTTTCGAGCAAAACACACGTGACCAACACAAATAAACTAATACTGCAATGTATCAAGTCCATGTGTGTTGTACAAATTTCTGTTCAGCCAGGACCATGATGCTCATAGCTTTGATTAAATTCAAGACCTTCGGATGAGGGAAAATATTACAAACAATTCAAGACAGAGGTTTAACAAATCAATTAAAGACTGCTATGATGTGGGACGTGATCTTTTCACGCCCTCAGGGACTCTGGCACCAGGTGTTAACCACTCCCTGCTGGGCGACCTGTTTTCGAGTACATAGGCTTTATATGCAGAGCACGGGAGACAGGAACTGGGACAAAAGAGTTGGGCCTTATAACAAAAGACCATGCTCAGCACAAAAGACTGAGCTACTGGGCATTACTGATATTTTTTTCGCTCTCAATAGTGGAGATAATCCAGCCTTATTTTGAAACAGTATACCACGATTTGAGGCATTTAGAGCGAGCGGATTACCACCAGGGACAAAAGCTCTCCACCACCGCAGCGATGAGCCACACAGCACCGCCCCACGCTAATCTGGCCCCATTGAAAAAAGGTCAGCAGCACACTGTGCCGGTTTCGGGAAAAAAAAAGAATCTTACAGAACACCGCACAATCTGGGCTCTTTTTCCAAGGCTACAGAAATATGAAATATTCAAAAGTCAATGAAGCTTAACTGTCAGATTTAGAATAGTGCCCAAAGAGTCCTTCATGTAGGTATAAACGGCCATTAAATGAAATGATGAATTTTTGAAGAATTTTGAAAAACGGAAAATCTTGAAAAGGACCCGGCATCTTGTCTTGCTCAAGAAAAATCCACCCAGCAGCAAGTGGTTACACAACTTAAACACACAAGATTGTTTTCACCTGTATTTTCAATAAGCCATGACAAAACTAAAATGACAACCAAATAACGGACAGCTTTGTAAATACATTCCGTGAGGTGGATTTTCTTATCAGCTTACAATTCATTCAGGGACCATGTGTAGCTAGTCCAGTCTTCTTTCACTGGGGCTGACTGGCAGAGGTAGGTTTCAAAGCGCTGCACTAAGGTAGCCAATTTCTCCTTGCCCCCAACGATGATGACTATATCATGAAGAGG
>NW_019091413.1:692314-760121 GCF_001949145.1 Acanthaster planci
CGGTATCTTCCCCTACCCCCCCCCCCGACCTAGACACGCCACTGCCAAGGAAAGCATGGTATCTATTGATAAAAAGCATTTGTTTTTAATTAAACAATAATGCACCTGTTTTTTTTTTGTATTTGTCAGTACAGTGATGCATATTTATATTCTATTTATTCACAAACTTGAATCTTTTATGCCAAGTTGTGTGAAATTTTTCATATTTCTTTACTTTTGGGGATGATCCACAATACACTTTCGCCATGTGGCTATAACTTGTTGTTTGTCAATACCTACTAGGGAAGCTCTCAGTTTGAAACTCACTTGATTGTACTTATCAGTGTCTTCATTCAGAGAGAAGACTAGCCCAAGACTTCGTACAGCAACCTCCCTCACACTGTCTGTCTTATCTTGCAGAAGCTGCTGTAACATGGACAGCACCAAGGAACTTCGAATTTCATTCTGCAGGTTGACAAGAGAATGCTGATGAGATTCCTCAGTGAAATTCAAACACAGAGAGGCCAATTTTCCCTTCAGTTTTTAAATGCATTTGTACATTGAGTCATTTTAAAAAAAGAAAAAAAAGGGCAACCCACAAGTAGACAAATCTTTTTCTAACAGTATTCTCTGAGAGCATTTATTCTAATAGTGGTTTTTCCAGCTCTCCAATGATTGTTGAAAGAATATCAGAGCACATTTTGGCATTTGATACAAAAAACTTCTGACCAAAAAACTCTTGAAAAAAACAAATGGACAACCAATGAATCACCAAAATATTATTCAACCAACAGACTTAGTCACACGTAGTCTTAGCCATACTGAACTGAAAGCAATGAAAACCCTGCATTTTGGGAGCTTTTGGGTAGAAAGGGAAAAAACTACAAATAAGTACCTTTCTACCTGATAAATAATATAACACTTGTGATTTGAACATACCTTAAAATGTTGAGATACTTTTTTGAAATGAAAGTGAGGCTTGGAAACCCTCCAATTCAACATTTGACAATTCATAAGATGTACTCAGGAAACACGACTGAAAATGACATTGTCATGACTCAGACCAACCACCAAAACAAAATCATGACTGGCACATGCATTCTTAGCTGAAGTTCAGTACAAAATTTGGAGCTTTTCCAAAATGATTGTTCTACCCCTGAGATGATAATCTTATGAATAGAGTCATTTGAGCTCTGCTCATCTTATAAATAAGGGTAATCAATTTGAACAATGACAAAACAGGTGAAGCACCCACCGGTAGGTACGGGGCTAGGGCACCACAGGACTCTGCCACCAGCTGCCTCCTCTCAGGGAACTTGTGCGTGATCTGCTCCCAGCACTGCGGTAACAGTTCAGCCTCCGCTCGCTCGGGGCCAACGTACTTGGCAAATGCCACACAACCACCTAGGATCACTTGCCTGTCGTCAAAAATGCAAAGTTATCAAGCATTATGGACCTTTCCCATGAAATACGGCAGGCGCATGCGCATTACTACCAATGGTTGGCAAAGTTGCTTAAATCAATGACCTAACGATACAAATCTCCACATAAACACAACTGTGAGCACATACCCGCTGCTTCTGTACTAGTGTAGTTTGACATGAGTATATAATTTAAAGACAAGGAATGGTTACTTTCCAGCCTCAGGCCACTGCCACCTTCACTTAGTTTCGAGAAAAGTGTGCTAAGTATTGGACAGAGGCTGTAATACAGTTTTGATTGACCATCAGCACACCAGGTTATGGTTACAGCAGCTATCCTACACTACCTGACAGTGCTGATGGCCACACCTGCCAACCAGTGCTAGTGGTGCGCATGCCCCTGTCTAATTTGCTCATTTCATGGGAAAGGTCCATTACGTGATCATCTTTCTCGATCATAGTCAGTAAATTTGGCTGCATTTCATGAAATAATTTTCGTATATGGTAAATGATATTTACCTTCATAATAACCAAACAAAAGAGTGAACATTAGGTTCCAATAAACTGAACTTGTTTGGATTCAAAGAATCTAGGAGGATTTCGGTTCAATAATTTGCACTTATAAGAGGAACAACTGCTGCCTACCTTTGTTCTTCATCAGGTTTCTTGATCAAATTGAAGAGCAAATTGAGGAGTTTGTCTCTCTCATTTGGTTCTGGGTGGAGTGTGACCGTGCACACGATGAGTGGAACCAGCTCCTATTGACAAAAACAATTAAAAAGGGTTATGAATATTCATTACCGTCAGTGATGCAGTGTCCCTCCAACCAACGTACCTTGTGAAATTTAATCTTCCGGGAATGCCATGGGGCATTCACAAATGGCACGGTGTGGTCTAGTCGGAAGAGCCAAGCAAGGGCAAGTGATGCAGCACATTTGGGCAACTGAATACCACCAGCATGCCCATTCTGAACTTAACATCTCTGCACCGGAGGTACCCACCTCATCGTAGAAGCAGGGTAGAAATGGCACCTGTTCACAGCAAACAGTTCGCATCTTCCCTGCTAACTGCATGATTATCTACAGACTTCATGCTGGTGACAGATACTCCAAAGGCAGACCTAGTATCCACCTTGGCATTTGCTACATGGACCATTTCTGCCCTCCATCTCCCCTCCCCTCGGGCACCTACCTCCCTCTTAGCAATGAGGACGTTGGGTACAATGTGAGGTAAGCAACGGGCAAGCATCTGCACCACACCAGCCCCATCCTCTGCAATGCGCGATACCTCTTCCCGTAGGCGTGCCTGGGTGACATCTCTCACAGGCAAGACGGCTTCATTGACGGCCCGTTCAAATGGGCTCAATTCCCTACAAAGTAAGATTGTAAAACCTCACTGTCACAAAGCAAAACTGTCAGCTGTATGCAACTGGATGCTATCATTAGGTTCAGAGTCCTCAAATGTATTTAACCTGGGGTCATTTTGAGGCCAAGTTTCTCTTTACAGATTTGCTTGGGTGAAACAAGAATTGCCATCCTTTTTTCACTAGAGGTGAACTTTGACTGGATCTTGCTTCAAACAGTGGCTACTTCACAAAACATTTCTTACTAAAAATTCAAACCGCCCTGTCAAGTGCTTTTTGTTCTTCTTTGGATACGCATGATCTTTCTAGACCTGAAATGAACTTTACAACTGACTAAATGATTGTCAAAAACTTCACTGACAACCAATCTTTTCTGTAAAGAGACAAAAGCTAAAAGCTATCTCTATCCCTTGACAGGCTTCTTGACTAGGAACACTGCTAAAACCAACAACATGCAACGGTTGTTAAACTGAAAAGCCCCTTCAATATGAACAAGATGCAAATAAGGTAAATAATGCCCCAAGGCCAGACAGCATCAGAAAGTGAGGTTGCAAGCTACCTCAAGATCTAGCAATGACACAGTTCAATGTAACTAGCTCCATCACTTGGAATAGAGCAGCTCTATGCTTGCCTGCTCAATGGTTTACATAGTCCCAATACATCAACACACTTGTTGCACCCTTGCAAGGTTGCTCAAACTGGTCAAGACTTTACTTTTATGGCCTAACAGCGCTATCTCCACCAACCTCGTGGATGCATTTCTTTCGGCCTGCTCCTCACGCCCGTCAGTGACGTCCCCCGGTATTGTGGGCATGTGGCCTTGCCTGTCAGCATCTTCCTCAGGTAAGTTGCTGGCCAGGTCGGCCATGTCTTCCCCGTTCCCAGCACTCTCACTGTCAGTTCTGTCAGTGTGAGATAAGTCAATCGAATTTTATGAGTCCCAGTAAAATCACAAAATCAAATCGGAGACCCCTTGTTTTGAGTTCAGGGTTGAGCAGGTGTGCTTTTTTACAATTAGCTTTCAGTGATACAGTTGACTGCCAAAGACCAGTTCCGGTCTTTGGCAGTACGTAGGCAGTGTAGCGGTGCCTATGCAGTGAGATCAGATTTCATTTTCTCCACCTTGTACCTGGGTTTTGGACCACTTCCTGCCTCCCTGACCATCGAGCCAGCGGCTGGTGCTTTATGTGGTGTACCGACAGGGCTCACACCGGGAGTTGAGGTTTTAAGTAACTGTAGCGCATCGAGATCTCTGCAGTGATAATACAAGCAAAATCAAGTGACAGAGTTGGCTACACAGACAGTTGTCACCTCACTTGCTATTTCTATGGGCGGCCAAAGTTTGCAGGAATACCACCATTGGTTGGTGTTATCATTTCTTTTAAAAGAGGGTCCATTTTCATTTAGTAGTAGTTTCTAATATTTGATTTCTATTCGGGATTTTTTAACACGTAGTAAACTATACTTTTCTTTTCTGCCAGTTTTACCCACCGCTAGTAGGTAGAAATGCTACTGAAATCAAAAGAGAGCGTACCCTGAAGTATGCAAAATTCATCTTGTGACCAATTTTACCGAGAGTAAGCAGAATTTGGACCATACATCCAATATAATACTAACTTTTGCATGTTCTGCAATTGTTCCTTGAGAGTTTGATTTTCATCAGTGTAAGATGTGAGTTCCTCTTGGAGTTGAAGGACTTGTGATTCCTAAAAAAAAGGAAAGGAAACTTGCTTCACAACCCTTTATCTATTAAGCCTTTTCCCATCTTTCATCTGCTCCAAGCATGCTAAAAATTAATCTAGTGACCACAACCACGGCCACTTGAAGTGTGAAAGCAGGCACAAATGATATGCCAAACGCAATGCCTCCACTTTAGGAAGCACAGCGACATACACACAAATAGAGGAATCATCTTGGTGAAATCTTTTGATACAGGTGTTTCACAACAGTGCCCCACCAAGAGTTTGCAATGCGTTGGCCAATCACAATGCGTGAAATGTATTGATCCTTTCCACATGTGCACTGCCAATCGACATTTGCTGATGTGTCAACCCATTCAAATGCACACTGTGTACAATGGCCACCATGCCGTGTTGCAAACTCTTGGTGGCGCACTATTATGAAACGCCCATATTGTGGGCATCTGATCATTCATCAAGATGATGGGGTCAAGTTGTATTTCAGTTCATTTTTAATGTAAAGCCCATTTTCTAAAACATTATCACCTTCTAAAACACAAAGACAGCAAACAACAGAAACTTGTATAAACTTACTAGACACAAACTCTACTCCGTTCTACAGCCCTACCTACTTCTTCAAACTCAAAATTTTTCAGAACTCTCCAGCTTCCCATTTGCCAAACATTTCTAAATTGACTCAAAATCCACAGATAAGTCATACCCTGTATAAAGAAACTGCCCATGTTGTCAGTACTCAATCAATTTCTCATAGCCTGCCTCTCGTCTCCAAAAACTCACCAACTTCTGTCTCTCCTCGTCTATGGCCATTCCGAGGTCTGCTTCCACTTCCTCTGACTGCTCTGCCAGGATGCTGTCCTCCCCGCATCCCACCTCTGCTGTCTCCTTGGCAGGGATGACATGCCTACTGTAGTCCCTGTACAGATGCAGTAGGTCTGGCGGGCGGGAGCGATTCAGGCCAACATCGTCCCAGTCATCAAAATCCTTATTGCAAACAAAAGGACACATCTCCATGGATTTTTGATCAACCCTTCTTATGAAGCCTTTTCCTCCTGAACAAAACTTTTTTATCTTGCCTTGTGACATCTTTCTTTATCTGATAGGGGGTTCACTGATGTATGCAAAGATTAACAAACATTGGGGTAGACAGTTTGTAGATAATTATACTAACATGGAGTGCCCACGGTTACACCATGGACGCTCCAGTGCAATATCTATTTACTGGGAGCGATGAAATGGCCGGTTTCCATTCACTGCAAACAATAACAAGTGTTGGTCATTCCAACTCTACGGGCCAAGGTGTAGATGTATTGTAAACACTACACAAACCGTAGATGTATTGTAAACACTACACAAACTGTAGATGGACTGTAAACACCACACAAACCTGTTCCTCATTCTCATCGCAGAAAGTGATCGAAGTGAGTTTATAGTCATGTTGCAGTAGAAACTCATTGATGAGAAAGTTGAGAGCTCGACGCTCTAAAGGTTTCATTGTATCCTATCAAATGAAAGATAAGTTGGTTATACAAACACTGACAAGTGCAAGGGTGCTGACAATGGTCAAGGGGTGTCTTTACAAGGGTACCAAACTGAAACAAATAAAACAAACGGAGACCTCAGGAGGAATAAAGATTGCAGGGTATAAACCCTATTCCTTCCATATCTTTCAGAGTCCATATGAAGGTCTTGGAGGATTTTGCAGGATCTAAGAAAGCCCACGTCAACCAGTAAAACTTTACACGGAGATTCACATCCCTTGAATTATGAAGAACAGAGAATGTGTTATTAGATTCTGTATAATGGATGACTTTAGAGGGTTAAGGAAGATTTCAAAAAAAGGACCGGCAAGTCAAGGTAAGCATCATTAATACAAATTCTCAAGCACGCATATTTTTTTAAATTTCAAATGACACAAAATAGCATGAAGACATTACCTCTGCAATCACGCCTTCAGCTGTCTTATTGGTGTGAATTGGTGATGGAACTTCACTCTCTACAACACAACAGAGAATTGTTTCAATAAGGATGGTATCAGCTGAGATATCTGATGGAAGTTTCCTTAGTAAGTCCCCATTCATCTGAAACCACATTTCTTTAAGGTCAATACCACACTTATGTCAAGGCTTAGATCAAAATAATGAAGTTATAAGCAGCACTTGGAGAACATGTAGATCATTTTCAATGTTTGTCAAATCTGAAGAGAAATGCCATTGTTAAACAATAGTCACGCTCTGTCATATTATGTTTTTCATACTGGGTGTTTTGGCCCTGAACTTTGCTGATGTACTGTATATTTGTAACCATACGCTGCCAGGTTTAATTTGAAGTAGCATGACATCTTCCCGATGGATTTTCATTTTCATTAACTTCATTTACTGGATGTTTACACCTACTGAATGACTCTCTGGTGGCTACTCTAATCTGACAGACAACATTTATTGATGCCCGAGTATTTCAGCCAGGCCCGCCGCCTTGTAAAGAGAGCCCAGATTGTGCAGAGTGACGTAATTTTCTTTTGTTCCTGAAACTGGCTGAGCGCGCTGCTGGCGTCTTGTCAAATGCAAACCAGATTAGCATGCAGCGGTACTATATCGCTCATCCCTGGAGCGCTGAAGCACTTTTGTCCCTGGTGGTAATCCACTCGTGCTAAATGCCAAAAACAGTGGTACAATTGTTCAAAGCAATGACAGATTCCTTAGCTATTGAAAACTGAAAAAATGTTGGCAATTTCCAGCAGCCCGGTCTTTCGTTCTGAGTACGATCTTTTGTTACAAGGCCAAGCTCCCTTGTCTGATTTCGGGCACCTTGGCTTTGCATATAAAGCCTACGTCTCCGTTACCAGGCACCCCGGCACGAAGCGGTTAAACAGTATACTCAGTATTGTCTGAGGACTGGTGAAAAACTATACAAGCTTGAATACGGGATTAATCTTCATTTCTAGAACCATTTTTTGGCAACATTTTGTTTCAGGATTCCAATGTTTCAAGAAGAAAGAATTCTTATGTGAATCATATCTGTTGTAGTTTCATAGTTTTTCAAGACAGCAACAAACTTCTCAATTGACATGTTGGAACATCAGGATTTACAAAAAGTCGGGCAATGTCTAAATCTTGTGTCTGGAGTTATTAGTCTGACGCAGACAACAGGCAAAGCCAAAGGCTTGGAACCAAATTCTGACAAAACAATCCACTGCATTAGAATTGTTCTGATGGAAAGGATCATATTTGTTGGCTTCTGATGGAAGTTCCTTTAACCACTTGCCGCCGGGGTTTCCAGTACCAGACACGTATTCGTGGTCTCCGAAATCAGACAAAGGGAACTGGGCCTTGTAACAAAAGACCGTACTTGTAACAAAAGACCAGGCTGCGGGGAATTACCTTCTCAATAGTGGAGATAATCCAGCCCTGTTTTGAAACATTATACCAAGGTTTGGGTCATTTAGTGTGAACGGATTACCATCGGGAACAAAAGAGCTCCACCACCGCAGTGATGAGCCACACAGCATTGCTGCATGCTAATCTGGCCCCTATTGAAAAGAGGTCAGCAGCACACTGTGTCAGTTTCGTGAACAAAAGAAAATTACAAAACACCGCAAAATCTGGACTCTTTTTACAAGGCAGCAGGTCTGGCTGAAATACTCCAGCGTCAATAGATGTTGTCTGTCAGATTAGAGTAGAACCAGACAGTCCTTCGTGTTGGTGTAAATGTCCAGTAAATGAAGATAGGAATTTGAAAAGAATTTTGATAACAGAAAAAAATGATAATTATCCCGTCCCAGCATCATCAACACAGATAACTGACACCGGCGCAAAGTGGTTAATAAGTCCCCTGTCATTTGCTACTAGATTTCTCTTTAGATCAACTCAGATTGGCTTTAACCACTTCCTGCCGGGGACTCCGGGATCGGAGATGTATGGTTTATATGCGTGGCCGGGGTCTCCGAACTCGGACAAAGGAAACAGGGCCCTGTAACAAAAGACCGCACTCCGAACAAAAGACCAGGCTGCTGGGCATTACCGGCATTTTTCACGCTCAAAAGTGGTGATAATCCAACCTGGTTTTGAAACCCTATACCAGGGTTTGGGGCATTGAGAGCGAGCGGATTACCAACGGGGACAAAAGCGCTCCACCACCGCAGCGATGAGCCACACAGCACCACTGCACGCTAATCTGGCCCCTATTGAAAAGAGGTCAGCAGTGCACTGAGCCAGGTTCGTGAACAAAAGACAGTTATATAACAACGCACAATCTGGGCTCTGTTTACAAGGCTGCAGGCCTGGCTGAAATACTCGGGCGTCAATGAAGGTCACCTATCAACGTAGAGTAGTGCCTAAAGATTACTTCGTGCGGCTATAAACGACCGTTAAATGAAATGATAAATTTTTGAAGGATTTTCAAAACGGAAAAAATGATAGTCATGCCGACCCAGCATCATCAACATTGAAAAATGCCCCGGCACGAAGTGGTTAATGTGTGAAGTCCCTGGTGTCAGGTTGGTGTAGTACCTCTTTCCTTGCCTTTCACGTCTGCAGCCCAGGTTCAATTCCTGGCTCGGTCCCCATGCAGATTGGGTTTTCAGTCCCTACCCAATTCTGTGGATTTTACCCAGAATATTCTTCTGGGGTTTTCCTCCCATCACTAAAACTGTAACTTCTTCTCACTGTCTCTTCTCTACAGGTTTCTTCAGGCTTACGAGCTACAGTGCTAAAGCACTTTGTGGAATCCTTGGTGCCATTACCAGAAAGAATTAATAATAACAATAATAATAATAATACCACACAAATTTCAGTGCTACGATCAAAACTGTGAAGTTATAAGCAGCCCCTGGAGAACTGGAGTAGATCATTGACTCTTTACCAGCTGCCTCGGTGAGGTTGGCCCGTAGCGCCTTGATGGTCTCCTTGGCCTTACGCAGCTCAAACTCCAACACTGCATGCTTGTCGTCAGACTGGTTGATGCCATCATCAGAGTACCTGGCAAGGTCCAGCGAGTCAAAGGTGGTCTCGCTGGAAGTGCGATCTGCAGCAGAACAGAAGGAGGACTTTGAAGCAAGGCCAAAGGGAATCCAGAGAAACAGGGAACAGATAAATAAAGGGTTCTATGAGCAAGAACCACATCAAAGCCACACAAGTGAACCAGGTACCAGTGATTCTGATACAATGAGATTGCTTAACCAGCAGGCATCTGTAGGCAATTGTTCACTTAATCCCTACCAGTAAAATATGTTATATACCTAACCTCAACTCAGTAAGCATCAACATGGCACATTTGGTGACAAAAATGCATCATGCTTGCAAATGCCTACAAGGGCTGTAAGGATTGGCAATCTTCACTTACGTAATGGATTGAGTTGTAAAGAGTTCTCTTGCCGTTCAAAGTTCCCAGGGTTGGAGAAATAGTCCCTGAGACGAAGGAGCTCACGGCCACTCTCAATGAGCTCTGTGTGCATCTCCAATGCCGTCAAAACCATTCGATCCTGCATTAAAAATGTACATTGATTAAAATAAAGCATTTGACCTTCAAAAATATATAACAGCTGAAGAAGCATACAGAGCTGCCCAGTGCAGAAGACTAGACAATGTCAGACTTGGCAGTGGATATTTGAGTGGTTCACAGTTCTGACATGGTTCTGCTGTTGTACCAGCATGGCACTGAACATACACTTAATGCACAATGAGTGTTTTTGGATACTTCCAAATTTCACAGTGGCAAATATTCATGTGATTCCATGCTTACGTTGCCATTAAGAATTCATATTCAAAAGAACAACAGGAAAATGAAATATCCTGCAATAAATTGTAGAAATCAATTTCAAACATAGAGCTATACACAAAAACTAGAGTGCTGACTCATGTACAAAGTGATGCCTGCTGGGCGCATCCAATACAAACCTGTGGAAAACCTATGGAAATTTTGTACGGTTATTTGCATATCTGCATAAGTTTGCCTTGACTTAATCAGATTTCACCGGTACTCGATTTACGTTGCACTCAGAGTACATAATTCTATATTCATTCTATCCAATTTTGAATATTCTACAAGTATGCACATGGATTCAAAATGTCTACACCCAGGAGAGTGCCAAATTTCCCAGCGCGGAGGATAAGAAGTTAGAGCTCTTGTAATTTCATATAGCTCTAGGCCTATGATTCAAATAACAAAAGAATTAAAATGGCTGGGTCTTGAACCTAGGTCTCTAAATCCACAGCGCAATGCCTGGCTGAATTTGGTCATTCAGTAATACTGCATTGCTTTATTGCTGGCAGTCAAAAAAAAAGATACAACTGTGTATGCACTGCCATTAAGACCTGTACACACAATGTGTAAATGTTCTATAAACACACGCTGGCTAATCCAAATATCTTTGACATACAATGCCGAGGCACGTCACAAAAATCTGTCCAAAAAGCAGATGCATGTCTGATTGATTTTCACAGTAAGTGGTGAAAGAAGGGACCTGGCGACTATACGGTCACAGATGTTATACACTTCATATTAAAATTTAATCCTGTCAGATGCAACTTCCAAATCTGCTTGTCAAGGAAAGTAGATTTTTTATGCCTGACCTAGCCAGCTGTGCCAGAAGATGCATTTTCTCTAAAATGCACGGTTTGACCATGGATAAGTTTACACATGGATAAGTTTACAATCTGTCTCACTATTTCTAATAAACGCAAAGCCAGTGGATGGACCAGGAACCAGCCCATCACTGCTTTCTCCTGGTTGAGGTTTTTATGCAGCCACAGTGATTTTTGAGGGAACGAGTTCCATATCCTGACATCACTTGACACCCTATGAACAGACTCTATGAAACTGGTTCAACTTTTTCAGTGCTAAATTAGGAAATGTTATTGCTCTCTTGTGGGTTCTAAACAACTGCAAGGGAAAATCAGTGATGTCCAAATATGGAACTCTTACCTTTTGTGGTTTGTGAACACCGAAAAGGTCTAATCCTTGATAGCTCCCCTCCCTTTTCTAATAAACCTTTTATGTGTTAAATTTGAATAGAATCTGGTACACTGAGTTCTTTAAATTCGAAACACAACAACTTGAATTCTCCATACTACGGGCACTGTTGCTATACCTGGTGATTTAGGGCAAGCTTTTGGTTAGTTACTACATACATGTAAGAGATGCCTTGCACCAAGGCCCTACACTGTTTTCAGTTGATAAGGCCATAAGAATGAATATCCCGGATATCTATCCACGGCCCACATACCGCTGATACAACTACCAAAAGATTTTATTATTTTCAAAAAAGTTATTGTTTCAGAAAAATTGTTGTTTTCCCATTGGGAACGCTTAAAAAAATGGCTGCAAAGTAACTCTAGAGTTTATAGTGTGACAACTGCCTGTGTACAAATGGCATGACGCAAGACGGACTGAGAGCTAGTCTACTTTCAAGGTTGGTTCCCTTTGTATGAACACGTACTCACTATCAATGGGTGCGTTCGATTAGCTTCCCTGAATACAAAAGTGTTACACGCAAGGGAAGCCTCCAAATGAGGGTAATCGAACGCTGCTGTGTACTTGCCAAGGCATTCTGGGAAAAAGGTCAAGCACAAACAGTCCATCCATGACGTCAAACACTCGGGCAGCCTCCAGAGACCCACTCGCCAGACGGGGTAGTAGTGGCTGACACCAGGGCAGGCACGAGAATCACGTAATGGCTAAACGAACGCTCTTGTGTAAGTTTGACTTACACGTGTAAGCTAATCGAACGCACCCATTGTGTGGCATGTACACCAACTAATGATTATGAAAAAATAGCCTCATGGGTATTCAAAATTGTTTGGACCGAAATCTGGGATGCTCATTCTAGCGGCCTAAGACATGTTAAACTAGCCAGAGATGGTGGTCATGCCATGGTGGTCATTATTATTGGCATTGCAAAAACTTATCCCGTTCTTTAGTTAGGGGAATTCAAATTGTTATATTTTGAAATCAAATAACACAGTGTACCACATTTTAATTCAAATTTAACTCGCAAAGGCCTGAGTCATGTGAGTACGCTAAGGCCTATTCTGGCATTGCACGGTCATGACGGTCACCTTCAGCAACTTTGCGGCGATTGCATCGTAACTTGGCTCGGCAGAGTGAGCGTTCCCAGCGTTCACAGGAGCAGCCTTGGTCAAAGGTGAACCGGTCTCAATAACTTGTATGTCCGTGTCGCCATCGTCTGCAGTGATGGAGGGAGGTTCTACTGCAGCAACAATGCTGTCCTCCACCGGTTCCTCGTCGTCGTCGGTGAAAAACGGATTATAGGAGTCCGCCATGTTTACTAGCAGTAGACTGGTATCTTTACGCATACGTCTTGGTCCCCGCCTCCTCCTCTTAGTCTATTCTAGGGGGCGCTATTTATAATGCTGCAAAATCGGCCAGTGAATGTCGGACTGCTTAGACGAGTCTGTGTCCGTGTCTGTTCTGTTCCATTGGCGTAAGGGCGGGGGGGTATACATCCCCCAACTCTTTTGGGGGAGTTGGGCAATTTTACGTTAGCATATAAGGACCATTTGCATTTTTTTTTTCGAGAAAAAAATTTGCAAGTGGCCCTCATATACTTCCGTACAATTTAATCGTCCCACATTTTTCGTGATGACAATAAAGCCGCTATTGTAAAGAATTTTCGGACTTCCCAGCAACCGAAATAAATCAGCACTCAAAATAGGAGACCAATAGAAAAGTCATCAAAATATGCCATTAAAAGAGCGAGGTTGTTTTGGCACATCTCATAGCTGGAGGGGGGGTCTGTTAGGGTTCAGATTCCACTGGAGTGTAATACATTACTTCAAATGCACAATTGTGTCATGAACATCGCCCCACATTTAGTGTCATATTGCTGGGCATATCAGCCCCCCCCCGACACACACACACACACACACAAATCCCTATCCCCCCCAAAAAAAAAAATCCGGCACAAATTTACACCATTGTTCTGTTCATTCAAAAATGGACCTCAGGCATTTTTCGTTTTCCAATATAAAACAGACAAAAAAGAGACTTGTCTTTTTTAAATTGTTTTTTTAAACCTACAGAGTCAAGTCAGGAGTCTTTAAGAGATTAAGAGATCGAAACCTGTCCCCGACAATTTTTTTTTAAACTTACTTTAAAACTAAAAATTAACTTGAAGTATTGGATACGTGTCTTATAGAGATTGCTATAGATGACGACGATTTGGCTGGTGACTTTCTTGGTGTGAACCTCATTCAGTTCTGCTTCATGCATCTTATTCAGGTGGGTGCATTTATTTAAAGCGAAATATGGTGTGTTGCAACCTAGCCGAATTATTGCTAACGGTTATTGATTGACCGGTTTTCTATTGCCGACTGGCGCATCAAGTTTTCTTCACTATTCGTTTTGATAGCACACGGCCGGTAATTCAAGGTAAGGGGCATGAGTTCCAGGCGGGGGGTTTCCCCTCCCCTTCTCGGTTACCCCAATGATTCTACCATTATGCCATACAATATTGCCGTCAACTGATTCGTTCCTTTTATCCACACACAGAAGTAGCTTGATGAAGTTGTCAACACTTGGCATCGAGATCTAATTCGACCATCAAGGAAGGCCCGAATGCACTTCTTGCCAGGACTGTATGACACTGTAGATTATCCCCAGAAAGATTTCGCAGGTTGAATGCAGATATAGAAATCGAACCCCTTGTGACGAAGATGTGCATAAACTCTGCTGTCGTGTTACGGCTGAGAATTTATATGATGAATTTCCCAACCACAAAGAATCAGCTGTAAACCTGTTATACAAAACAGAACTCTGCAATTACTGCTGTGTGATCTCCCCCGCTTCAGACGACGTGTTGTTTGGAAACGTTAATTTCTCCGTTCCTAAAATCCAGCTGCTACAAGTGTGTCAAGAAACTATTGAAATCATTTGAGCTATCCTATTCAGCAATTCATGTAAGTGGTGCACAACGATGCTACGACGGTACACACATGAAAGTAATCAGGTTTTACTGTCCTATGAATCAGATTCACACTCAAGAAACTTCAAAACTATGACTAACTTTTTATGAGTAACCAAGAGATTACTTTCTACCCTCAAATAATAAGATCTCATGCGTCCATACTGTCACTGTGTTGAGAGCGAGAGGTTGAGAGATCGAGGCTGCCCCCGAGAAAGTTTTCAATGATTTTTCAAAATGAAATGTTAAAAATTCAAAACAATTTTTTAATTATAAAAAGTGAAAAGATCTCGGTGGTCCGATGGATACTGAACGCACCTTTCCACATTTACTTGTGTGTGTGTGTGTTGCGTACACGATATGCGTTCATGCGTTCACTGTCATGGACACAAAAATCTACCCGTTAACATAACGCATGTGTGCGTTGCGTTCAAAAAGCGCGTATGCGCGTCAACACTTGCGCCGGGCGTTCTGTATCCGTCAAAATCCGATCGCTCCTGGGACGATTTTGACGGCCGAATTAAGGCAACGCACACGTGTTATGTTAATGGAGTCGATTTTTGTGTCCGTGAAAGCGAAACGCATGAACGCATCGTGTACGCAACGCACCTAAAAACGTACATACATATGAGATATAGACCGTGTGTACAAAATGTAAGTCGTACGTGTGATATACAACTCGTATGTACGACATACAAGTCTTATTAGCTGTCCCTGATACAGCTGTGTATTTTGACTACTTTGGGGGCCACGGAAGGCAAACAATTCAGATGGCAAACTGAACTTAAGGCCATCATGAATTTCCAGTGAAACACACTAGGCCAATCTGTTCGTGAAAGGCACCAGGCACCAATTAACCCATCATCCGGTGGTTCAGTGACCCCGCCCACCAAACGTCAGCCTTCATCGAGTCACCTTAATATCTCGCAGGTGGACAAACTTGCGAACCGTTCACTCACTGAAAACGTACCCGCCCATAGAGTGAAATCTCGGACAGAAATAACGCTGACCATCTCGTGCGTTAGCGACCTCATGCCCGCTACGACTTTCTCAGCATGTGACTTATCAACAGTCAGTTTTAGTCTGCTGAGATTGATCATTCAGGACGTCGAACGACTGGAGAACGTTGCTTACTGACCGAAGTTGCCTGATGTAAAACAAACAAACACCCCAACACCCCCAACAACCCAAACAAACAAATAAACAAACATATCTCACACCAGGTTAACAAAAATTGAAAATGCCCGATGCATCCAAACGGCTGTTTACAGACCCCACAGTTTTGTAAAAAGAGAGATTTAAAACTGCCTTTAGAAAGAATTTCTTTTTAATTTCACAAATGTTGGGAATCTATTGTTTTATATCTTTTCACTGTCAAAAATCCACGCAATTCACTCATCACCCAGTGCCCGAACACTGAGGGTGCTGGGAAGGGCTGACAGCTTCCCACTCTTTAGTGAAGAGTATACGTCACACGGGATCACAGCTAATGACGCACTAGAGCATTGATAAATTGGTAAATTTCTGCCGGGAGCGCGAGTTCGCTCAGTGCGTTACTCAAGCATGACAAGCGGCGGTTATCAATTCGATATTTTCTTTCGCTTCCTCACTGCTGAAAATATACTCACAACACCGTTACTCGTTCATCCAAAATTAATGAAGATAACTAATGATTTAAAATATATCGCAAAAAGACACGTGGTCAGTGATACTTAGGTCTGTTGTACATTATTTTTTAATCGTACCAAAGTGACATCTCATGTATTTATTTATTGTATGTTTATGTCCTGGATGGACGTTTTAATTCAATTTTTTTATATTTAATTGCTAGAGTATTAAAGTGTCAAAGTGTATGTTATCTATGTATTTTTATTTTTTAATGTTTACATGTTCAGTGTTTTTATATGTGTATTTACTTATTTTGTGGTTCTTGTGGTTTTTTTCACAACTTGATGGGGAGTGCGACCACCGTGATTTTTTACTACTCCTGTGCCCATCTTGTTCGAGATGTATTATTGGCATGAATAAATAATAAAAATAAAGATAAATTACCACACTGTGATTGTTACAAGGCCATGTTTTTATCGTCATAGCCGATACTTTGCCCGTACCAAAGCACTGCTATTACGAAATTGGCAAACCAAAAAAAAAATCCAATAACGCTTCCCCAACAGGAAGTGATAACCTCGCGTTCGCAGGTCGTGCACAATCCAGCCAATCATAGTGCAAAGCCATCAGCCCTTCCCACCCAGTGCTTGGCTGTTTGCGCCATGGGCGCCGGGCGACGAGCGAAGAATTATCCTACACCTCACTCGCCCTCGCCTCGTACCATTCAAATAGCAACTCCCTTTTATCTTTAGGTCGCGCTGACAGACATACCTTCACCTGACGCCACTCAAGAACCAGACAGCAATGTGTGTTTCACTGGAATTCCAAGATAATAACCACAGTCAGTATTTTCACAAGTGTTTGTCTCATTAAATTTTTGTATCCGACACTTTTACGAAATCTGCCGCACAGGTTATTCGCACAGTTAATTTAAAATCGCGCCCTCTTTTCAGCATATGGATTGCACAATACTGAACACAGACACCCAGAATAAGCGCCATTTGTTTAGGAACCAGATAGCAATGCTTGCTTCACTCGGGTTTCACTAGATATTCAACAGCTACAGCCGCAAGAACAATTTTTCTGTTCAATTTGGCAACTGTTTACTGAATCAATTTTCATGGTATCATCTCCCTTTAAATCTTGACTCTTCAAGATGACCTACACTCTTGGAACTTAACTTTAGGAAGGTCAATTGTGGCTTCTTCGACTGAGGCATCCTCCCACACAACCTTTTAGAGGTTCGGGGCTTACTGGATCGGCTTATCAGACTCATACCTGATGATCTCACAACTGGCCCACTACACTGCTTGGTGGGGGATACAAAGGATAAATACACTTTTAAAAATAAATAGAACAAGAGATAATGTCAAGAAAAAAGCAAAAAGTGTCTCACGCATCCTATTTCCAAATTCCACTTGGGACTACCATCCAACATCTATTTCCTTTATTTCAATTCACATCACGAAAATCACGTTTACATAAATAAACATATCCTCAATAGAGGCATTCAAAATATGTGTGCATAACATTCGTAACAACACTTCACAGCCAAAACTAAACCAGAACGATAAATTCTGTCTTCCACAAGGTGGAATGTTTGTTTCCTTTGGGTATTGTGTTTCTATTTTACAGGGATCAAATGAGTAAAGAAACAATGAACCATTCTAAGTTATTCTTCTTTTCTTATCTTGGCTGAATTCCGACACTTTTTCGGAAAGCAAAGCTAAAGGGTGCAATTAGATTAAGCCTATGCGGAACAGACAGGAACACCGCTGTAGGTACCAAAAATACAAAAAATAAAGAGGCTTCTATTTTATGACAAGTTATGAAAATAAATGAATCTAAAGACACTATTAAAAATATAAATCGACCCAAAAGGCAGAAAGTTAAAGCTCTTGCAAAAAAGTTTGTAATAGACAGTTTTTAAAAAGTAAAAGGAAAAAATCCACCAACCTATCTTTACTTTCTTCAACAAAAAAGAGAGAAAATAATAGATATATGCAAAAAAGGATAATCCAAGTTTCACATGACCTATTTATCACTAAACCTCAAAACATTCAGAACAATACTCTCTAAAGTACCAGAGACCGCCAGAGAAAGTGTGCAATTGCATTGAACAAAATTTCTGTTTTCTCGAAAACTACAGCATACTGGGCGGAAATACCTCACAGACTGATTGACACTTTTATGTACTTTCTTTCAAGTAAGATATTTATATTATATGGTAGTCTGATGTGGGGGATATTAGCAATGGTAAACAACACCCTTAACGGCACACAACTTTCATCGGTAAAGAAAATATTGAAGAGTTGACAGAATATTCCTACATTTAGGTGAGTGGCATTCAACTGAAGTTCTCTTTTCAACTCAAACGTCTTAAGAACACACACAACACAAGAAAGGTAGACCTACTTGCACAGAACTCTTTTGAAGGAATTTATCCCATCCGTAGTAAACCATTTCAAGTCAAGGACTTTGTCACCTGACTTTACTGGAATATTTTACATTACATTACTGGAATACTGCACCCTAGAACAGCAGCTTTGCCCCAACCAAGTATGTCCCAATTTTGATCTCTACACTGGAGGCAGCCTTACCCCTGTTACACCATTTAATTTTTTAAAAATCACTTAACTTTCAATAAAATCACACACAAACACATTTATATACAATTTAATCAGGTGCATTGCATAATCAAGAACCACAGAACATTAGGTCATTAGTAGCTAACGAGCTTCTCCAGTTTTCATTCACCTCTAACATCTCAAGTAACAGGACAAGGTATGCATTTTAAGTTCTATGTTCTCCATGTGCAAACAAGAATAGATGCGGGAATTTTATACCAAGCAATGGTCCCTCTTGGAATAGCACATCACGTGCATGTGCACATTCCAACAGCACAGAATCTGCAGTAGTTTTACGAAACTGCCAAGTATTCACATGTGTGTTGCATGTTGCTGGGAACGAATGACATGTAAGTTGCACCAGCCTCTCTTTTTCTTGCTGTTAAGAGGGCAGTTGTGGTACTCAGGGAGGTCAGGTTGCCTTCTACTTGTGCAACCTGGGTTCAAATCCCAACTGCCCTGGTTTTCAGTACCTACCCAATTAAAAATATTTATTTGAGGATTTACCTCCCTCCTCCCTTTAAAACTGAACATTTCTTCACTGTTTTCTCTGCCAGGGCCCCTAGGGAGGTCACTTCATTTTGGCAACTGGTAGAGACTAGCTTGGTCAAATAAATATTGGCTTGGCAAGGAAATGCAGCGTTGAAATCAAGACCTACGATCATTGCAAGTCTATCAAAAATTATCTGCTCTCAAATTACGCTGCAATGATGACACAGGTATTCTTTAGTCATTTGTTACAAATACAATAACAACTTTATGAACTTGTCAGCTTTGGCACTTAATACAGTTTTCTAAATTATGCACGGAAGACTTCAAAATGACAAACCAAAGTGAAAAACTGAATTATTTTTTATCATCAAGCAGCCCTGATTCGACCCATGCACAAGAGATTTTCAGTCACACGCACAGCACGCAGTTTTCACTCAGTGCTTTGTTTTGCATGCAATCTTATTCCCGAGCACCAAAATTGTTCAGGCCAAATGTCAAAATGCAACTCAGCCTCCGGCATCGACTGCATCCCTGAGCTCAGATCCGTTTAAAGGCCTTGAGTCAAAATTACCAAAGGCCGGGACCCAGCTGCCAAGAGACACAACTATGGGAGGCCACACGGGTAGGTTCCACAGAACCTATAACAGCTCTTGCAAAGGACTAAAGTGGAGGATACAGCAGCAATTCACCTCTTGTTACTGCTCTTTTGCTTGGCTTTCAGCTTTGCAGACTTCACTCTGATCGGCTTGGGGTTCATCTTGGCAGCGCTGGTGCTGATTGGTTCGTCTGTCAGTGAGCGCCTCCGCTGTGATGTGAAGCTCTTCCCAGGCAGCATGGAGTCGCGCCCGCGGCTCTTCAACCTGGAGCCACTGCTCGAAGAAGCTGTCTTTGGTCGGGAGGATTGATCGCCACTTGCCCCGACCGCGGATGATAACTCCAGATTAGCCAGGTCCTCTGAGGCTTTCAAGGCCACAGCTGAGATGGGTCGTGGTTTACGTACCATCTGCCTAGCACTGCTGAAGGTCGCGAAGGCAGACTTGGGACGCCCTAGAACAGCAGTATTGGTATTTGCAGTGGATTTCCGATTAGATGTTCGGCCTGTGGTGCAGCTCTTACAGGATTTAGGTCTGGGAGGGGACTCCTCCTCTTCTGCTTGTCTGGGCTGCCGGATATGTAAATGATAGCCAAATTCTGTGCAGGAGCCCTGGCAGTATGCCTGTTTACAGTGACAGCATCCCCCACTGGGTGGGTCACGCTTGATCTTGCATTCCCCTGCGCACAGCGGCTGCAGACAGTCAGGTGAACAATTTCTACTCTGCCTGGATCTGGCTAAGGCACTCTGTGCTCGCTCTGTGGGGAGAGCTGCTGTGGCATTCCAACCTTTCCTCACCTGCGTGGCTGATGCTGCTCTCTTCGGTGGAGCCAACCTTTGACTTTTCTCCCATTCAGCACTGGTGATCTGCAGCCGCTCCATCTCGATCAGCCGGTCAATGAGCTTCTCCTCGACACCGTCCGGCACTGCTCGTATGGCGTGCCGCCAGTCCTCCTTGAGTAGGCTCAATTCCAGTAAGTCCAGGTAGCAGTAGGGCTTACTTAGTGCCTCTGGGAATGGATCCTGCTTCTTCTTGCCGGCGCTGGAGCTGTGATATCGAAACATCCCCCGGTAATTGTCCACGTCCAAGTCTTCTGGTGGCAGGTCAAAGTTTGGTGGGGTCCTCACCCGATACTTGTGTGAACTGTCCTCAGAGTCCTCACCAGACTGATTCTTTTCAGCATCAACGATTTCTGGCTTTCCGTCATTTGAAACAATATCAAAAGGCCCCGGGTGAGATGCGTCAGAGTCTATTTGTTTCCCATCACTAAGGGCACCGATTATTCTTGGGGTGAGCTGGTCAAACTCGGCTTGTCTGCCACTGAGGGCAGAAGTGGAATGTGGTCTCAAGACCGGTTGCTGCTGTTTAGACCTCACAACAATGGAAGAGTGTGGTCGTCTGAAACAAAAAAATTAGAAATTAAAATATTACAGCAGGAAAGGTCTACATGCAAAATTCTAAAAAGCGAGATTTTACTAAAATGAGTATCTCAAAATCAGTTGTAAATGAATGAATTATATTAAACAAAACAACACACTCAAAACCCCAATCAAAATGAAATTACTTTGAAAACAAATTTCTATGACATAACAATGTGCGAGAGACTTCAAGGATTCAAGGTACTGCATCAATACTGCATGTGCATGAGACTTTTCTTGATGGGAGCTGAAAGAGACATTTTATATTTAACTCCATACATTTTTTCTCAGTCCCTTCAAGAGGGTTGCCGTAATCTTTGGAATATAAGCCGCGGCTTATACGTTGATTCTTACGCTGAAAAATGTCTTTGCAGCTTATATGCCAGGTGGCTCATACGGCAAACTCTGAAGGATTAAATCAGTCATAAAAGCCGTGCATACCACGAGCAGGTAGTGCAATCATATTTTCATTGGTAACCGTTTACATCCGGTAACTCGAACCTTGGGTGATAAATAAAATTCAAGTTGTCCGGATTTCGAGTTAATGCAAGTTCCTGAGCCATAGAGTCACGATAAGCACATGTGTACGTAATCACAATAAACTTCACTTGCTTTGGTGATTATTTCCTGCTTTTTATTCATTCTTGTGGTGTGTTTTATAAACACAAATATTATTTTACTAAGTCCTTTTCCCAAGTCCTTTAAACCTAAAGGTTTCTTTTAACTGACGAATAACAATAACCACGGTGTACTACCTTCAGGTAGCAAATCTTTTGTCTTTTCACCAATTGTGTTCCGAGTGAAATGCCACGCTGCAGCACCGAACTTCGGGTTTGTTTTCACTTGGGTTTTCCAATGACATCACTTTCTGTGGTCAAGTGGTAATCAGAAAGAGTCAGCGATTGGACTGTCCACGAACGGGTCTGTGGTAGCAGTCAGGCTAGCCCGAAAGTGAATGCGTGCAGAGCATGTGCTATGCAACATGCATGCAACACAAGCAGTTCCATGTGAAAAGAACATGTGCTTCATGCTTGGCAATGTCGACTCAAACTATTAAGTCTCGCAGTGGACCTTCGCCTTCTATTTTTAAGCAATTTGGCGGTGTTTTTTTTATTGTTGTCACAAAAACTTTCAGATAAGCGGATGTAGTGGTGTGGATATTTTGAGTTATGGAGGTAATTTTGCACATAAAAGCCTATTCTTTAGGCAAAAATAAGTAGGCCTACAAGATAAAATGGACTTTCCACTTAACCATCTTCGAGTTATCGAGATTTTACTCCACATCTCTGTCCGCGTAACTTGCGCGGCCCATGCACACAGGACAATCATCAAGCCTGCCAAAATTGGTCATTTTCGAGGACTTCAATTTATTTTTAACAGTGGCACTCCTTTGCACTCTGCTTTCTCTTATTAGGATTGTACATGTAGTGGAACCATTGACGTACTTGCACTGTACTGGCACTTCAGCATGCAGCATGACAATCTTCATGGTTGGATCATTCATGTTGTTAGCGCCATGATGCGACTTATACACCAGTGCAGCTTATACACTGACTTTAAATCTTAATTTGCCGTTCTTTGCGTGCTGCAGCTTACACACCGGGCAGCTTATAGCTTGAAAATTACGGTACTACTCTAGTTATGTATGTGAAGTTTAAGCAGAGTACATTCGACTCTTCATTTATAAATCACCCACCTGATTTCCCGCTTTGTGGGTGAGAACATTGGCAGTTTTGATATTCAATCTATAGTGTATAGTAGTGATAGTTGTAGGCTAAGAAATGGTTGAAAAAGACTATTTACTCATTGGCAAAAGGTATGGAATAATAGAAACATTTCAACTTGGCGCAAAATCATACCATTCAACAGAAGCTGGTCATACTTGCTATTGCACATGAACCTGTGCGCAGACGCAGTGTTATCGTTCCTATGTAAAAATATCACTCTTGCGTGGAGTGATAAAAAAATTGCATCCTACTGTGTTGCAAAGAGATCTAACCTTCTGTTTGACCTCTTGACTGGTGTGCACTGGAATGCTAACCCCTGATCGATGACCGCTGCCTCCCCTGCGGGTGCTGAGCCAATGCTGGGTGCTTGATGGGGTAAGCTTGCAGCTAGCTGGGAAGGGCGTAAGGTCCGCACCATCCTGTCTCCACTTGAGTAGAAGCTCTAGTGATTTCAACAAAATCAAAGTTATGCAACAGATGAGACAGTGGCAATTTCTGATTGTAAACCTACCAGTCTACAGCAAGCCCCAAACATATCTCTCCATTCACCAGGTGATCCCATAATCGATGACCTCTGTGGAGAAAGGGGGTATGATGCTCCTCGACTGACTCTCTGACCAGTTTAAGTTCCAATGATTGTATCTTAAACCAGCTACTGTATGATAGCGAAGCTTGGCAAGAGGAGACAGGATACCAGGCAATCAGAAAAAAAGGAGAAAATAAAATGACATAAATACTAATAAATTTAAGTAGATTTTTGAGTTGTGTTTTCCTTTGATGAATGGGATAGCTACTAATAAGCTGGGTAAAGTCAACCCAACTCAAACATTCAACATTCTTACTCTTCAACAGACTTGATTGTTATGTTTCAACTGTGAATAAGCCATGGCCCCCTTCCATCCTATGAAAAAATTGTCAGCATGCCAGGAATATGAAATGGACAGTTAAATTTATGCTTCGCAGGCCAGATGAGTAAGGGGAAGAAAGTAATGCAAGTCAGTGCTGTACATTACAACCACACGGTGTACATAAGTCATTGTTGTTACATTTTGGTGTCTATTTTTTCATGCACAATCAATATAATTCCGTGCCCTGTTTACTTTTTATAAAATGCAAACACTGTGGACAACTGTTGACCATTTCCGATCCACCTGTTGCCCAGTTGAGGAGGGGCAGCAAGTGGTGTCTACCACCAACTGGAAAGATCCACACAATGCAAATTTATCTGACTACAGTGCTACAAAATGTGCCTTTGTGTTTCAAATAACCTTATTTTCAATGCCTGTTTCTGTTTTAGAGGTTCTGGATACCTTGTTGGTTTTTATACTGCTACAAATATCTTTCCATTTTCCGCACAAGACTGGCATCATTCCAGAGGGAAAAAGTCAGTGTTACATTTCTTTGTGCATATGTGCTATTAGATTTTTACTATTTTGCTTTTCTTTGATGAATCATTGTGCAACTGTATGACAAAATGCCAACAAGCAACCTTTTCCCAGAAATGTTTTAAATGAGCCAATTTTGGATTCACAATTTGAACAGAAAAATCTATAAACTGAGCATCATCTTGGCTCAGTGACATCCCAGTAACACTATTGTCTATTAATAGAAGACTTAACAATTTGATTTGTTTAAACCTCATTGATGTATCTCAATTTCAATACAATTATCCCCAAAATGATGTCAACTTGTTTTCATACACTGAAAAAAGTATAAACTTTCGCAAAAAGTGAATCATTGGCATTGCAAGGATCCTTTAAATGTGAAGTAAATTAGCGAGACAAGTAAGCATAGAAACAACAATAACAACAAACAAACCTTAAAACCAGTGCCATGGTACTTGCTGATTTGTTGATTAACCTGATGTACCTGAGCTGATAACTTACGGAATGTGTCCTGTCAAAGAAAGGGTGAATGTACAAAGTACAAGAAATATTGAGAAATAAAACAGAAAGCGAAAAATCTCATTCCAAGACATTCAACAAGGCATTTCCTTAATTGCTTTCAACATTGTATTTTTGAAACACTTCTTATGTGATCATTTACTTTTGGTGGTATAAACCCATATACATGTGTCTCTTGCAACACTGGCAAAAATCGTAAATGATTGCAAACTTCTACTTCCCTACTTCTAAAACACGGTACCAAAGACAAAGGTTTTTAAGCGATTTTTCCCATTTAACCAAAAATCTCAGTACTGTTTTTTTTGTTTTTTTTTCGTTTTGTTTTGGGTTGAGTTGTTGTGCTTCTGATACTACCTGTAGCGATTTATAAAATAAATTAACAGAATTCATGTTGGACTCTTGGACAGCTAGAAAAGCCACAGCGAACAAAACAAATGCACCTCTTAGAAATGTAAGGATGCTGAATTTGGTCACTTACTGGGCAAAGTTAGAGCTCACGATTCAACTCATATGACCTATGATTTTGACCAAGGCTTGTAATTTGATACTCAGACTTAAGCTCAGGTAACTTAAAAGCTTGTCATTTGTTATTGAAGCCAAAGAATCTATCATCCAATGAAATGTGTTTTGTGTTGATGACAAACACTATTATTTTCATATTGTCTTAGGTACGAACTTTAAGAAATTCTTTCATTTCCAAACAAATGTTAATTCACAAAATATTAGTTTGCACAGATACAAGAGGCAGAACCACAATTCATTAATATGGGATACTTTGGTAATTGTTTTCAATATTGATCATGGGCATGGCGCTAAACTTAACACAAGGCATGATCAATATCTGCCACATCTGCTTTGAAACATGTGTTCAACACAAAGTCGCTTCTTCAGTACAGCTGTGGCCATTTATTCCTGCTCTGTAAATAACAGCGATTCAAAAGCTTGTTTGCTTTTGATTAAGGTTAGGAAGTGGTAACAAAAAACATGGTTTGAGAGTGGACGGTCCCCTCAATATTAGCTTAAATCGATTATAACACACCTTGTGCCGGTGTTTTAATCCTGGTTGGCTGAAACATGGTCAAATGGGGTTCACTAATATAGGCTAAAGTATGAAATTTGTATCAATGTGACCTGGATGAGTGCAAAGACATCATGAGCACATAACCTCAAGAGTGCAGAGCCTGGTCAGGTACTGTATTCAAAATTTTTCACAGGTTACAGCGCCCTCACATGACAAGAACAGTGAACAGCAATCCATGGAAAGTAAAAGTGTTCCTGTAATTGTTGAATTGCTTTTTTGAGTTGCTAATAAGATATCAGTTTAACCAAAACAGTTCAGCTATAAACCCAGAAGAATTCAAAACAATAATAGCACCGAATTTCTATTTGCAAAAGCAAACCTGTCTGCATTTGTTATAACGATATCTTGTGTCGTAAAGTTATCTCAAATATCAGTTTATTTTAATGTCAAAAATGTAGCTGACAAGATGGACCTGGATCCAGAACCAAAACTTTTTTTGGGGGGGGATGAAATTGTTTGGGGATCCAAAAATGCCGACACTTCTTTGTGGCTTTTCTGAAGGGTGAGGGTTATTTTGGGACTTTTTACATTCCCTCGAGGGGAAAGGGAAGTGAAAAAAGTGAAGATAAAAAGTCCCCTCAAATTGTTTTTCCCAAAATCCCCGTAACAAAAAATGAAAATTGCTCACGGGGGTTGGGCCATAGTTCCTACTGGCCCTCGATCCCCACCCCCAATTTGCCAGTTCAGGTCACACCGTCAATAAAGGATGATAGAGAATGTGTGCAACAGTGCAATAACATGAAAATGATGCTTTCAGATAGACTTTAAGCAAAATTGTGTTTTGACAATGAACGCATGCATGTACCTTGGCTTCAGAAAGCCTGAAAAATACTTCTCCTCGGATTTACTGAAATTTCCCAAGATGTCACACAAGGCATCTCTGGAAAAAATCTCTTCAAAATAACATATTGCAGAGAGGATGAATAAGGACAAAGGGTATTTATTCCTTCCGCTATCTTTAAGTTAAGTGGGAATTTTTAACAAGAGTGGTTGATCTGTTTGGGATTGCTAAAAGGGATGCACTCAACCATTCAATGCAAACACATGGAAATAATCGTCTCAACAAATACCCTTACATTTGTATCCTTGAGGGAATTTGCTTTGTTCTCGTGTAGAAAAACTTTGCATGTGAAGTACAGTTTTCTCATTACTTCCATTTAGCCCCGAATCATTCTCCTTGACTGAATGTCGACCGAACGTCCCTCACATAAAATGCTTTAATTTGTGATGGATAAGCACACTTTGAAAATTCCTTGTTTTAGAGTAAATTCCAAATATCAGTTTTGCAAAATTCTTCTGGGGTACCGTTTTAGTATGCCACAAGTACAACAAATGTTCCTTGTGGGGTACTTCCCACTGTTCTGGTACCCCATAAGGCACCCTAAACACACATCAGCATGCATGGGTGTTGCAAGAAAAAATGCTTCCTGTATACACATGTACTTTTAAGACAGCACCATCAGCCTGATAACCTCAAAGCAAAGCATTTTGAGCTCAACTACATCACAAAAAAAAAAACTGGACTGCTACAAAAATAAAGTGCTTTTTAAAAAAATGACTTCTAAAATTAATGGATGGAGGACTGTATGCTTTAAAAAAAAACACGAGGTTTCCATTTTATATTGCATGCTGCTGTATCCCATTTGTTGTGTCTGCCAAATGAAGTCTTGAACAAACAAACCCCCCAGAGTATCAGGTTGTATTCACAACTGTGTTTGCTTCAAAGCAGATGGTGAAGACATTTTCACCGTAGCTTAATTACATAATTAACTAACCCACTACATGTGCATGAATTCTCGCCCCTAGGCTGGTTGTTTTGAAGAGTTCGGGTGATGAGGAGTTGTCAAATTACTTCAACCTTCCTACTTTTGAACTGTTTGTCATTAGATATTATTGCATGCAGACAAAAATGTCTCTGGCTCAGTACCACAATGTTCTTATGACAGTCCAGTGATTTGGGGCAAACACTTGTACTCTTAGGGCCTTATTATGAATTTGAAATATTTTATTGAAATAAACATGTTCCAGACTGTTTCATTTATTTAACTCTTTTGGGGGCAATACAAATTTCAACAAATCTTCTTGCCTGATTTTATGGTTAAAGCAATACTTTCAATAAGGACCTTTTAGGGCAATTTTTTAATACGGACTTTTCAATAGGACTGACATGACAAATTACTGACCATTTTCTTGCACCTGGATGTCAGTAAGTATGAGTCAAAATAAGTTGTAAAAATAAGTGACTGTTGCAAAATAAGTGACTTTATGGGCTTCAAATTCAACCCCATTGACTCAGTAAATCCATCAGAACTTTCTTCTTTTCACAGAGCTGTTCTCCCCCAAGTCCCAAGCTTTGAGATGGCAAGAAGGAAAATGTCAGTTCGGGATGGGGGGGGGGAGGAGTGATCAGGATACCGTCCACAGCAGTAAGGTAGTGACTACACCATACAACCACCCTGGCTGGAAATGAACTAGGGCCATCGTTGATGGAAGGCAGAGAACACACAGCTGCCAAAGACCTGACAGTCCTGCAGTTAATCAGTAAATTTTAGTATGTGTCCTACTGATAGAGCTACGAGGAAAAAAAATCCCACTTTTCCATTTTGTCCCACTATTCCAATTTTTTTCTTCTTGCTTTGGTGAATGCAATAAAAGATGTTCTAAAATGTGACGTTTAAAATTTGTCATTCCTGTTTGTAACTGGATTGGTTTCCTTGTTATTTGCCGTTGACCAAGTGCTTATTTCATTTTCCTTCAGCATGGCCTACGTATTAATATAGCAAACCACAGTAAAAAGTCATCTTGGAGGTGGCACTAAGCTCACATACATTGCACACATGAGCAATTCCTAAATTTGTAATACACACGGATTTTGGCAAGTTGGATGAGCATCATATCCATGGACTGCATTTAATACTTGTGAGCCCAAAGTCTCAGGAGGTCTTTTAGGACCAGACTGTAATATGAGGTTTTCAAAACACAGGGAGAACGGACTGTTTTTAGATTAAAATAAGCAACATTAAAAAAAAAAAAAGAACTCACCTGTGTTATTTTATACAGAGTAAGATCTGTTGATAAAAAGGAATCAACAAAATAAAAGTGTTCATAAATCTTGCCATATTTCATTATATGTAACCAAACAAAATTTTATTTCTTTTCAAGGTTCCTGAATGAGGAAATTTAAAATCAATTGAAAGCAGAGAAAATAAAATATACTTTTGGTTGAAAAAGACCAAAACAAGTTCCTTACCGTTTTGGTCATTTTCACGCTCCTGTTGAAAATTTGTCCAGGTTTTCCACTTGTAGGTTGTCTTGAAAAAAGAAATGACCACATACAAATTTAGAAAATGTTAAATTTGCATAATAAATCTTAACTTTTATTGAAAACTGGGTTTAAAAAATTATATGTAAAAATAATACGGTCTGCAAATGGTAAAAAATTATTTACTCTCACCTGATCTAGGCCAGCGTGCCTGGATGGTGTTAGACTCAACTGTTGGGAGACCTTCTTGGGAGTCTGTTGACTGTGTGACACCAATAAACCTTTGCCACGGCAACCCTGGAGCTCATAATCTCTGCCATGCTTTGGGCGAGGGCTGACCGTCCCTGGATGAGCAGTCTTGTTCCTTCTCCGTGACTGTTGGAATAACCTCCTAATGATGGCAATTGCAAAAAAATTGTTTGCAGCAATGTCATTTGAGGGGAGTCAGGTTGGCATAGTGGTTCTTTCCTCACCTTTCACCTCAACGGCCAGGGTGCAATTCCTGGCCAAGTCTACATGAGGATTGGGCTTTCAGTCTTTACCTAATTCCCCGAGTTTTCCTCAGAATATTCCTCTGAGGTTTTATCTCCTACCTCTAAAACTGTAACTTCTTCTCACCATCTCTTCTGTACAGGTTTCTTTAGGTTTATGCGCAATGGTGCCTAGAGCACTCTGTTGAGGAGCCTTGGTTTCATTACCAGAAATGCTTTAACGATAATAGTCTGGGTGTATTTACAGGGTAAGGGCAGGAAAAGAGGAGGGAATGGACAGGTCAAATATTTTTCAGTTAATACTCCTTTGGCACACATTTGTATCAAAATGGATTTTGCTAAGTTCTAAACAATTCCATCAGAACACAGGATTACCTCAAAAGGAAAAATCGTACATGTTTGAAGTAAGAAATTCACAGTCATAGTGCAACAAGGAATTCTGTACTTCGGCAAAATCAGTCGATCTGCAAGACCGGGCAATCATGTTGCGCTATCAATCGATCCTCTATGAAAACTCTGAATTTACTTCCTTCTACAAAAACAATCTTTCACAACCACGAATTTGAAAGAAAAGGCAATCAACAGAAGGCAGAATTATTGGCAAATCACTCAGTAAGATTGATAGATTCCGCAAAGATCAAGTGATCACGCAGATCGATTGACTGCATCCAGTAGCAGAACCTAAATTTTTTTTGTGACATTTTCCTCCTTTTATTGTGCTTCCGTCCTTGTGTTTTTTCAATAAAACATACCCCTGAAATCCCCTTTTTGTTTGCTTGTTGGGATCTGGTGCAGGCCAGCTCTGGCTGTAGACTGCACTGAGAAAACTCATGTTAGGCCCTGATATTCCTAACGTCATCCTCATTTATGGCAGTGCAGTGGCAATACTGCATGGGGTTATTCAAACTGAACATTGCCTGGAAGAAAACAAACATGTGATTAAGACTTCACAGATACATGTATTCATACTTTGCTTTACTCTGATGGATCACTTTCCATTCCCCTTGGTCTATGCCAATCAGTGATGTTACATTAAACTGGAATTTTCACCCTGCAATCTGGAACATACTTTCTGGGTGTATGAAATGGCCATAATTCTTGGGGAATTAGACCTGAAAAAGCAAACACTTTTACTAGCATTTTTTCAGACATCAATAAAAGAGATGGGCCACCAGGAGATCAAAATTTGCGACACCTGCATATTTTTATTCCTCGTAGCCCACCAAATATCATATTAAATTATAAGATGCATTTGACAGTTGTTACTTCAAAATTACAGTTGGGGCAAAAACCCTTGAAGTCCTTCCTTGCAAGATTAGTAAATTTAAGGATACAAGGCACAATTATTCCCACTCTCGTTCTCTCAGCAAAGGGTATCTTCAAGCAGACGACTGAAAACCAAGTCAATTACAAGTCAACTGGTACATTTATCACAAAGTGAGGCTATATTGTTTCCCTTAAAAAGCAATATTCATTCTTTACTTATTCATACGGAAAGTGCTTTAAAGACCTTTGTAGAAACTATTCCCCGATACCCCGATAATAGAAACTCCATGTCCACCTCTGCTCGCAAACGATGTGCACAGAAAGTTTCTGAGCCATCATACAGGAATATAAATTGAACCACAACCACATCAAGGAAAAAGGTAAGAGTTAAAACAACAATAAGGATAGGATAATTCAGGGAAGTTAACGATCAGGAAATGTGGTATCGATACAGTAATTATCGCAATAGAACTTTGGGCCTACATCACTTATAGTCTGAGTAACTAGGACCCTGCAAATCGCATTTCAACACTGACACTGTCAACCATGTTCAAATGTTACAAGAGGTAATTCATAGGGTCTTATATGTAGGCCTAGGCCTGATTCTTTAACTTGGGCTCTATCGTACGTGGCGGTATAGTCACCTCCCAAATCTGAATTTTGGTGTAAATCTTAACAATCATGTATTTTTGTTCTGTTTTCAGGTTATAATAAGATACTTTGATAAGTTTACTTCCATTTCGACGTGGTTTACTCTTCCTTGACATGAAGATTTCTTTCTGATGATAAATTTAAATCAGCCACACTTAGGTGGCCACTTTAGGACGGAATGTGTGTTAGTTTGCCATTACATTAAATGTGCCTGTTATTCTGAAAAATCAATAGCACAGTGATTAACTGCATACCTTTTAGTTTAATCAGTGCAAACCATTCGATACCCCTCCAGCAAAATGGAGGGGGGGATGTATTTACTACAAAAGCCATATGAGAATGGGTCACATGCACTGCTATGGGCAGAGCCTCATTTTCACTCATAAATCCCTGGGCAAATACATTTATAAATGCACCCCGTGCTACACAATGTCGGCAATGCAAAGGGGTGAAAATCTTAGTTACCTGCATTCTGCATGGGACAAAAGCACATTTTAAGGGAGGGGGACCAGTAGCCAATAAATTTGACGAAGGGAACCACAGTTCTTTATTGGAAATATGGTTAGACAAAAAGCCTACTTACGTACGCATGGTTTTGGACATACATGCACCGATACACTTACACAAACGGTCTGTGTCAATAAAAATACACACATTGTAATTTTTTGCAAGCTGCCCTAATTTCGCCAGGCATCAGAGTTTCAACAGTTGCAAAGTCGCCATAACAAATAATACCATTTAAAATAAGATTACACTTGGGAAACCCTGCCTACTGCCTCTTAAAAACAATCTATGGGCATAGCGGAGTAAATCTGAAGATGAAATTGCAATGCTCAACACTTCTATCTTTTTAAAGAAGCCAATTTCACGTCTTTAAATCACATGCATCCTTATTTCCACATCCGGTGGGTTAAGAAATTTGACACATCACCACAACAGACAGAAACAGGAAAATAAACTTGGAAGTAACATTAATTCTTGTGCACTGTTTTAAGCCAGACGCCTCCTGTGTATGCAGCTTATTCATTGTATGCCTGCAACTATTCGGGGGTTATCGGTCAGTCTGAAGCCCCAATCCGATTTTTAATATTGAAACATGGGTTAAAGCCGGGTACCAGTCACAGCCTCCATGTAACAGGTGTGCAACAGACCCTCACTGGAAATCGCACACGCGTAGTGTGTGCACCCAGCTTGGATTCCTATATGTGTGTGAACTTTGCAACTCGAGAATGGACGAATTGCATCTACAACCGTGAAAAACAGGTGTCTCTGAAAGTATTTTCCTTTATTTTGTAGTCCATGGTTTGTTCTGAAATTCCTTAACCCCCCCATGGATGGATAAGGTCATGAAGCACACGTAAACCTGAAATCAGTTTCTTCAACAAGGTAAACCAAGAACAAATTAGAACCAAATATTTGGTTAAAGTTGTACACAAGTCTTAGAACCTGCACGTCAGTTGTAATGTAACGAAGACTGGCGTCCAACCTGGGCTAATATGGGTAAGGGATGTGGTGACTTTTACTGCCATGCACATTTTGCTCGGTCTACAGGTTGACCATGCTGACAGGCTTAGGTTAGCTTGTTAGTTTATGTTACCTAGGCCCCCTAGTTGTATTTTGCACTTTTGCAGGCTAGTCCTATCCTGCTAGTCAGTTGCAGATCCCTAGTGAGAACCCTAATTTGATAATCTGTACGATCAAACATGATGTAGTAGTACAGACTCACCTGCACACCGCTTTCGAGTTTTCTCAGACTCTGAGCTTGAAATAACATACTTGAAGCTGATTTTACAACGCCATGAACGGTCCAGAATTACGGTCCAAACAGGCAACACAGATTGACAGATAGGCCTGTTTACAAGCTCACGTTACAAGGATAATTTTAGGCCCCAACTATTTGTTTTCCGTTACTGATATACAAGGTAACTATTATGACAAGGTAATTTGTAAAGTCCAAATGGCCTTGTTATAACAGTTTTCCACTGTAGGCCTAGGCTACTTAAAAGAAACAAAAAGTTGTAGTTGAACGCCCCAATAGCACTAAGCGTACTCCGTTGCCTTGGCGCTATTTAATTAACTGTAGTCTGGAGCACGAGACTTTATCCACGTATCTCAACAACATGCGTAGAGTACAAGCGGCAAATACCAGATTACATCTATGCGCCGCGCGCCACCAAGTGACGATACCGGTGAATTAAATTATTTTTGCAGGAAGCAGATATAGATGCGGGCGTTGAAATGAAATGACTTCGCGAAGGGGGCCCGATGTAACACAGCACTGACGCGTGTTCCATGCGGAATTTTGGTGGTGAACAAGTAGAAATAATACTTTTCTGATAATTTGTCAACTCCATCCATCCCATGTGCCCCGCCCCCTTATTTACACAGGCAAACGCAAGAGAACCCCGAACTTTTCCATTATCATCGTGTTACTATGACATTTGCTAATGGGGCCGAACACAAGGTATGCCTCTTCAGTTTTTCTTTTTTTCCTTCTCAGAATAATTAATTTCTAAGGCTATAGTAAGATTATTTCTTCATTTATCCCCTGGGTTCATTAAACTGGTTTGTGGTCTTCTTCTTAAAAAAAAGGGTCTCTCTTTGGGAGCCTTTTTTTCTTTCCTTGAGCTGGCTCATAAGTCTATAGACTACACGATGACCCTTCCGAGGACTCAGTTCGGTATCTCACTGCAGGCATCATTTTACAACAGTCCTGCAGAGGTAAAGCGCGCCAATTGCTCGAATAGCACTTCGCAAGTTGTAAACAGTAATTTCGCGCGAGCTTGGTAGTCAAACTGGTCCATGACTGTGCAGAAATTGACAGAATGTGTGTCAGGAAAAATCCTGAAGCTACTCCATGTGTCTGAGTTTTGTAGACTGAACAAAAACTGGCAACGCACGTGTACGTGTATGTTCACCCCTTCCACTTAGTTTGTGCGCATGGGCTAAAATTCGGCAAATCTTAATAATTGAAAGAGTGTTTGAAAAAGGTTACTATGTTATGTCTAAGCTATTGTGAATTGTCCTTCGTTAGTTTGATCAATTTCAATTTTTTCTCTCTGTCAACCAGTCGGCCATTATTTATGTGTGCACATGTGCACGTTCATGTACAAGTAATGTATATGAATGTCGGTCACTTCGGCATCTCGTCAAGTCGGCACCTACCAACTCGGCACTGTGACCGGTTACCCAGTAGGTGTACTCCATCAACGCACGTAAACGTACACACCCTTACACGGCTATACTTGTGGGGTATTTCCTTTGTTCTCGTGTACAAAACTCCCACACAACACACAAAAAATTTCAAATCATTCCAATTTAAACCAAATTCTCTTTCCTGGGTTGAAATTTAGACCGTATTTCCCTGATATAAAACGCTTCAATTTGCGACGGATTTTTACCCATCAAAGATTTCCTCTTTTTGAGTTATTTCCAAATATCAGTTTCGTGAAATTCTTGTCACGGTGGGGTATCAATTTTGGTACCCCACAAGGTAATAACTGGCCTTGTGGGGGTACTTCCCATTGTTCCGGTACCCCACAAGGCCCGATGTATAAGCGCACTACTACGGACAAATGATTATTGTATATATTCAATTTGCAATAACTTAAAAATACTACCGATATTTTTATCGGGTCTTAATACACACGGCACTTTATTTCGTTTGTTTAGATAAACTGGAGACGTTGTTTTAAAATGGGAAAAACCGTGGACGTATTTTCTTTCAAATCTGAGTAAGCTTGTGAGGTTTTTTCGCAAGCTCTCGGACAAGCACTGAGCATACAGTGCTTATTAATATACGTTGGGTAAGGGCAAAACCTGTTATATATAATTAAATCTGACCGTGTTTATATATATTTTTCAAAAACACTTTTCAGAATTTGTTCCAAATTTTGTGCAACTAGCTTCATTATAATACGGTGGTTCAATGTTTTCTGATCAATCTTTAGTTATCTGGTTGTCTCTGTGAACTTCATTTGTTTGTATTGTGTTAAAAATAAATAATGGTCTCCATCCGCGGAAAAAAAGGGTCGGAACGATGTCCGACGTTGCCTTCCTCACTATCCATAGTAAAGTGATCGAGTGTGCATGCGCTAACTTTCATCTAGGTGGTGCCTAAGGGCGTGGGAGTGAACATACGTGCGGCCTCGACAAATCAGGCAGGTTTTGATGATTTGTAATTAATTTGATTGGTGCGTTTCAATAAAAAATGATAGGCCCTAGACTCCTCCTACTTTTGGTTGAGCGTCAGTCAGAATGGGCCGAAACCCGTGATTCACGGTGATTGCCTACTGAAGTCAAACACTGCCGTGCTGTAATTAAACTGTGTATGCACTCTACATTTCAAGAGAATGGCTTAATCTCCTGAATCTCCTCGATTTGCTTTCGCATGACAATCAATTCTTGAATGATCCTGACGCGGTAGGAAATTAAACTTCTGGACTTGGTTAGGACATGAAACCATCATGAAGGTGAGTTTTTAACGTATGTTGGTTTGGGTTGGATAAAGTGCACCCTACACTGTTGTCAAGAGTCGAGAAAAAAGTGCGGCGCCTATTATGAACCTGTGCTAAATATTTAACTGATTCCCCGCTTTTCCCGTGTCTTCATAATTTCAGCTCCAGAAGAATTTCTTCTTTGTAGTGGTTACAGTCTGCGTACTCTTCGGTATAAAAATGCTTTTGGATGACCTCAACATAAGTTCACCCGCTCGACATCAAAAGGCCGTGTTGTTGAAAATAGGAGTCAAAGAGAATGGAAACCCGCGACAAGAATTTCAACGCCAACATGACTTTAGGAATGAGGAGTCTAACGAGGGTGATGTCCGGGTAGCAATAGTTGAGCCTCGCGAGGAATCCTCCGTTCCGCCAACTTACCTAGGCAGCCCCAGTGAAAGCACGCCTCTGGCACGACCAGATATTAACGTGCTTAAGCGTGTTTACACGAGCAAGACACCACTAGAGAACCGGCTCCGTAATAGTTTCCATGATGATGATGTTGCGGAAAAGAAAGGCGGTAAAAACAGCTCCAGCGGCACAAAAGTAATGTCTGAAGACGAAGGCGCACCACGGCTTGGCTCTGCCTCAAGAAATTTGTCGCAGGCTTTGTACAAACTTGCTCCTCAAGTAAGTCAGTTGCTAGTCAAGGGTGGATCCAGGGGCCAATGGGGCCATGTACTCCCCCCAAAAAAAGAACCTCAACAACTTTTACACACATGTAAAGAGAGAAAGACGATTTATTGGCTCATGTAATACTGCTTCCTTCCCAAAGTCTGTAAAAAGCCCTCAAATGTAAATCATCACCTCGCAGAAAGATGATAAAAGATAACATGAAAATATTGTGATTTTACCCCACCCCTACCAAACTACCCCCCCCTGGGGCGTATCCAGCTTTTGCCGGGGGGGGGGGCAATTCGAAAGCGAATACATTAAACATGATGTTGGGGGGAGAAAAATATCAAAGCTTAACTAACGGTCCCAACATACTTGCTTTTATTCCGTGGTATTATTTTCTAAGGGTTTTGTGCAATATTTGATTGAAAAAGCAATAAATGTTTGATACAAAAACATAAAAAAGTAAAAAAAAATCGCTAGGGAGGCAAGTTGTCCCCTGCCCCCCCCCGCTTGATACGTCACTCATCCCCACCCCGACTAGTTGATCTGGATCTGCCCTCGTTGGTAGTACATTATGCTGTACGTGTAGTAATGTTTTATTATCAATGCCTGTATCCTCAGGAACCATTGCTACATAAGCTCATGAACACACCATATGGTCTGATACCTTTAATTAACAAGTGTCACATGACATGGCATGAGGCAGGAGTTACTGATTACTACTACATGTACATGTACAGCTTACAAAGTTGGTGGTAGGCTGGCAGGCCTTAGCGAAGATTAGGTGTCGGTGGTGGTGCTACATTTGTTGATGGTGATTGGTGATGATACAATATTTTGGGGTTCACTGCAACAACAAACATTTAAACATGTACATCTAACTAACTTAGTAACAATTATAAGAAATCCAATAAATCATTTTCCACTGGAAAATAAATACAGGTAGGCCCTGTTTCACCTTTGACCCAAAAGTTTGTGAATCACCAGAGGGCGTCCTAACAGATTACTGGTGAAATACCCTGTTGATCAAATAACTTTCAATCGCGACATACATGCATCAGTAAAAATGTGATGCAAACCTTAGAAGAAGAATCAACAATTTAATAACAACAAAACACTAGCATGTTGCCAAAACATGAACAGGCCGCATTGAATCTGTTCATTTTTCTACACCTTTAAGCGGCAAACCCTAACTTCAAAACACAGGATATGAAATAAAGCGCTGCTTTCTGCAATATGATGGGATCATAAAATACAAGCACTCCGCCCAATTTCCACGTCGCCCCAAACCACTTTGCCCCATTCCCACTTCGCCCTATGCCCACTTCGCCCCGTCCTTGCTCGAGGGTGTTACAAGCACAAGCCTCTCCAAAGAATGGTCCAGAGAGGAGTTCCACAAACGGCATGGAGTTATACGTGTTTCTAGAAAACTCTCCCCCATTCACTAAATTAATGTCGACTGCGTTGTCCATGGTGAATTAATGCATATGGTTGGACTAGCATTGGGTTTATTTCTCATCCTTCTCTAGTTTTTTCAAAGCGATAGGCCTACACAATTCTGTGCACATCGTTGTTAATTGTCGATGCATCCAGACAGGTGGGCCGCGGATAAACGTCGGCGCGCCACGGCACGAAATTTTGTACGAGCAAAACAGCCTAAAATAAACTCATGAACACAGAATATACACACATACAAGATACCATGTTCTGAGAATTAACTTGAAGAAATCTTGCAACATCGATGTTTTTTTCGATGCGTGAGGTCACGTACATGTACGGTTCCCCTGGGATGAATAGACTGGTTGCCACACTCCATTACGCATTCTTTTGCATGCGTGTGGCGAGGCGGGAACCTATTTGGCCTAAGAGTTGGCCAAAGGTTGGCAATGGGGCGCTTGAGGTACTTATGGCGTTCTCTCACCTCCATCTGTCGAACCTTTCCTGTCCTTTCTGGGTAGGCTTGCATCACTTTGCCCAGCGGCCGCTGTCCACAGGGCTCACCGTCTCCAGCAACTAGCACCAGGTTGTTCACCTCCAGATCTTGCTTAGCCTGGGTCCACTTCTGACATAGCTATAAAAAGTGGTAGGTATCCTCCCTTCCACTGCCTTCAGAACTAGTCTGCGAGGAATTGTGCTTGTCATTACCCGTGCTGACCATAACAATCCATCTACACAAATACTCCAGGTGGGTGCTGGGACTCGGTCTCGACAGAAATTAATGGTTTGGTGTCAATGGCTCCTCGTCTCTGGGGTCCAGGCTGAGCTGGGTAATAAGTGGTCTCGCATTAGCCTCCACTTCAGCAACCACAGTAAGTAGTGCCTCATCACACACCATGTGCTCTAGCTTGAAGTACATTCTTCAGGATCTTACAAATGGAACGCACCATACATTCCCAAACACCTCCCATGTGACTTGCTTTTGGGGGCCGGGACTGAACTGCCGTTCACTGAAGAAAATTCCCATCTTCTACTGGTTCAGGGATACGATATTCTCGAAGCTCACGCTCCGCACCTGTGAAATTGGTCCCATTGTCACTTATGATCTTTTCAGGTGCACCTGTCCAACTGATGAGCCGCCAAAGGGTATTTATGAATGCATCTGTGTCAAGTGAGTGAGTAATCTCTATGTGTAAAGCCCTCACTCTGAGACAGGGGAAAGTGCATCCATATCTTTTGACATGACTGTGCCACTGTTTCGCATAAAGTGGACCAAAATAATCCACCCCAACGTATACAAAGGTTGGCTTGTCTGGGGTGTTGACAGCTGAGTGCATTCTCCTCTTACACGGGAAACGCCTTCCAATCACTCGCCTCAAGGTACATGCTCCTTTCAGAACCCAAAATAATACCCATCAGCCTTGGTAGGTCATTCAGCCATTGCTTCCATCTCATCATCTCTCGTTCCTCTATCTTTTCATCCCAGCCACAGCCCTTGGGACACACATCTTGAAGAAGAATCTTTGCTGGCAGGATGACTGGTGCCAAGAAGCCCACGCGTACTTGGGTGGGACTCGAACCCAAGACCTCCTGCTTACTAGTGCAGACGCCTTAAACATTCGACCACCGAGCTTGCTGGTGCCAGCCACTGAGATGGGTCAGATTCATTCTGTATCTTTGCAACATGGTTCGCTACAAACGTATGAAACCTGCGACTCATTCGAATATACTGAAGAACTGATGTAGTCTGTCCAACATACTGTCTCTATGATGAGCAGGCACATCTCCCTCTGGATTAGCTGATTCAACTTCACTGCCGGTGTCGGCTGGCTGGTTTGAATCAGATGTTAGCTTGAAATAATTCTTCCAGGAGCAGGAGGTCGTGGGTTTGAGTCCCACCCGAATACGCTTGTGGTTTTTCACAAGCCCTAGGGGGCATACACTGAGCATACAGTGTTAAAATGCACGTCGGGCAGGGCAAAAAATCCTAAATTAATTTACATCAGTGCACCTACCAGATTATTCGTGAAAACTGGTCCTTAAGGGAGCAACTGGTCATTCAGTGACACACCCTTGTACTTGGCACTGTAATCAAATACCACCCCGAGTTTGTCTGGGGTTTGTGGGTGAAACACTGGATGGTTGGGGTAGATACCGTACTGCCTGTCGTACTGTTGCCATTTCTACACCTCTTGGTGGCTGCTCATCAGTGGTAGTCTCAGGTGTGAGACAGGGACGCCTCGATGGAGATGTTTCCCTTGCACACCCTTTCTCAAAGTAGACATCGAGGGTTTTCTTATACTTCTCGTAAAGACTGGGGTCTCGTTGAAGTGGCCTCTTTAATGACTTTACTCTTAACTCAGCAAGAGTGCGGTTGTCTGGCAAACTCGGATTATGGCAATGCCATGGTAGACTGACCTGGTAGTGACCTTCAACGCTTGTCACTGTTTCTTCCATGATGGTCTTTGCTCGCTTATCTTCTACCAAGTCAGCAGCTTCAACATCAACCATCTGGCCACCGAAGTCTGGCTCTCAGAATTTCTCAACTGCTCGCTGTAGCAAATTGTCTTCATGCAGAATATGATTTACAATGAAACTTGACTGTTTCTTGGTCGAGGTTGTTGGCCCCAGAAGCAAAGACCGGACAGCATAGGGCTCCTTTTACTTACCACGTCTCTTCTCCAGAACCCAGAAAACTTCTCGGACGTCTACTCCTATCAGCAACATAACTTGATTCTCGATGTTCTTGGGAAAGTTGTTTCCATTTAAGTGTGGCTACAGTGTGACGTCTTCTTCCCTGGGGAAGCTGTTCCCAGCAAACACATTGATGTTTTTAGAAGGTGATAGACATGTTATGCCTAATGTTTCATAATATTCTACAAAAAAGTTATGGTGACATGGTCTCAGAAACATTTTAATAACATTTTAATGATATTAAGGGATATCGTTGGCGAAACATCTTTCCGATGGGGGTTAGCATGATATTAACACATGAAAATGATGTGTTAATGGCAATATTGTCATTATATTTTGAAATGACGTTATAGCGACTGATCTTAAAAACATTTTAATGACATTTTTATGATTTTTTACGAAAAGTTTGGGCAATGTTTAAATTAAATCATATTGCTATAACACTAAAAAAAAATCAAAAATAAGGTCATATGACCCCATGACATTTGCAATCCGCTGAAGTCAGCACTTCTTGTCTGTTTTCCAAACAACGTGCAGTTTCATTCAAATCCTAATTTTATACTGGTTTCTGAAACGAATGAAACCAGTTTTGTCCGAAGCGTAATCTGTCATTCACTCCTGAAATTGAAACGCATATTAATTAATACACAAATAGGTGTACACGTATGTTCACCCATCACTGCCGCTGTATCAATTTAGTTATACATGATCTTGTATGAGATTGTATGGAGCGGCGCATGACATGGGTAGCCATAATCCAGTCCTGCCTCCTACGATATGGCTTCGAATTTTGATCAAAACAGGCAGCGGTGGAGAGCCGTAGCCAGTGTTCGATACTTGTGCATGCCGTAGTCTCACATGGAGACGCCGCACCGCGTGTTGCCAACATAGAGTACAACATAAACCGTTGAAAATATTTCTTGTAGGGGTTTTCCTGAAGATAAACCCCACATATATATTTGCAATGGACGTTTGTAATGACACACATGGAAAAGCCAAAAGTGCAAAAAGAATTTTTACAGAGATATTGAGCCATTTCATGCAACAGCGTCATTAGAAGTGAGTATCGTTCCTTATCATAAACTGATTTTTATCGACACCATTAAACCCTACTAAATTCTGCACTATTCGAATATCAGCTGGACTTTCGGTTAAGCAAGGTATTGCTGTGACAGAATAAAATCACAGCGAACCTGATTTTTAAGTTTGTGAATCTCGCTTTAAAAAAATTGCAAGCTAATGACCATCAGGATGGCTTAGTTCAACGGTGGCTTCACATTTATGTGTTTCACATTCCTGTGAAAACCTCAATTGCAAGAGTATACTGATTTGTTTCACGGGAAGAGAGGAAATAAATAAATTTCCACCTCTCGAAGAAGGCAACTGCATATTTGATAACATAAGATCATTGACTAACAAAATCATCCATCAAACGTCTCGTTTCCATCGCGAAAGCTCACTGGGGTTCCAATGTACCACTCTGAACAATAAGCAAAACTAAGTTGAAAAAGGAAACATACGTGTGTAGCGCCTCGTAAATAAATGGGTTTTTTTCTGCTTCCTATATGCGGCAACTCTCTATAATGTTGTCTGTCTTAAGATCGTATTTTATGGTGCTATATCTCTGTCCTCCTTATTCACAGTAAACACCAACAGAAAATTGTGTTGGATGAGCTATACTATTTTGAGCCAATTTGTATCTGTGGAACTTTTAATCATAAACTTCTACAACATAGGCCTATGTTTCATTCACCTACTCTAAAAACATATCACTATTGAGCAAAACTGAAATTTTTGATGACAGATGTGACAGAATTGCAGCAACGCTTGATAACCAGGCCACTTAGGATCAATATGTAAATTGAAGTCAAAGCAACACAGTAATAGTACATCATAATAATAACATGCAGAACACTGTCATACAACACCGACCAACTGTCACAACGTTCCTGCTAAGTATAGTATTCTGAAATATTCTTTCATGGAATTAAACAGTAATAACATTTTCATTGCATGCAATTGAAAATAGATATTTTTCAGAATGGTAATTGTGGACTTCTCAAATAATATTTGTGCTATATAATTACAGACACAGTAAAACATATAAATCATAATCATCTTTAATATATGTATGAAAATAGTTGAGATATGTTTGACATTATTTGCTGTACTTACGAATAACAGTTCGTACATATCAGCAAAACATATAATAAACTGAAATGTGAAAACGATGTTTTTCAGTATTATACATGTAGGCCCTGTATCAAAATCCTTGTTGATCAAACCGTTTCGAATATTATTGTGTGATACTTAAACGGCAATCTGTAAACATTATTGATACTTCCGTAGACCCAAACGTCGATGGAATATTAGAAAGTTTGACATATTTTATATTTGCTCAACGCCCCTTAACTGTAAAATGAGAAAGATTCCAAAACATCAAAACATATCAGAAACGAAACGACTATGTTAACATGACTTCTGAGATCAACATACTTCGTTTATCTCATTTTATAAATGAGTCTCATACATCCATTTATGTTATAAATAAGAATTTATGATGTTCATTTAACTTATGGAAGTGTCAGCGGTTCAGCTAGCTCAAACACCCATGAGTAATGTGAGAACGTTAAAAAAAATTCGTATAATATTTGTGTGATAATTTATCGTTTTAGCTACAGTTTTACAAGTACATTGTGTGAACATCCTGTCGCGTTCCCTAAATATCAAGTCGATGGTAGCATGGACTTTACAAGTGTCTATGGGATGTGATATTTGGGGTCAACAATTTATTGAGAGGTGGACCGTGGGTTTGGGTGACAGTTAAACTGGATAATTGGTGAAAGAAATCACATCCACTTCAACACCTTTTTAAAATAACCATGTGGTGGTTTCGTCTTTTCAAAGATTTAAAAATTGTTTTAAGAATTTTATTATCACCACATCATATCGTCATAACAGCTTTAAATATCTTTAGCACTGCTATAAAACACGTGAAGATAATATTCTCACTACATTGGGGTACAAATTTGATGACTTCTAAATAATGTCATGAACATATAACTTTAGCAAATATTTTTTTGCGATAAAACCTGTTTCAAATATTTCACAATAACAATTAGAGAACATTTAACATGCCATTGATTAACATCAAATTTGGGGCATTTGAATAATGTTATCACAACGTTTTTTTATTTTGTTTAATAATTGTATGCTGTAATAAAATGTAATTTCCAAATGTTTTAGTCACAACATTGGTGCGACCTTCAAATAATGTTGTCGCAGCATCGTATGCTCGCTGGGTTGTCTAATACTGGCAACTTGTCAACAGTCCACACTTTGGGTGTGTCAATTATCTCTTCTCCTTCCAGGTCTTTCACTGTCAGGCTTACTTCGGCACCAGCTGTGCTCATTGTTGACAGTTGTCAGGCTGATTTTCTTTCCACGCTTTTGAAGTTAAGTTGTTCCAGCAACCTTCTGCCACAGAGCGATGTATCACTCCCACTGTCTAAAAGTGCCCATGTCTGAACTTCCTTTACCCTTCCCTTCACTGTGACCAGAACAACTCTTATAGGCACACCCTCTTTGTAGAAGCTGTAGTAACGTTGCATTGACGTTTTCACTTTGATTGCCGTTTGGCTTACTTGTAGCGTGACTCTTATGCTTGTCCCGGCCCTGTTTGCAGAACCGGGATTGGACGTCTTGGCACCTTCTTCCTTTGAGCCTTTGTTGTCTCTGTGCGGAGGATGTAACAGCGATTGGTGTTTCCATGTACAGCCCTTGACATTACATGTTGGTTTCAGCATGCACCCTTTAGCCATGTGTGTGGTCGGTAGCAGTTGTCAACTAAGTTGTTGCTTCGAACAAACTTCGGCCTATTGTCATAAGACCTTTGCCGAAATTCTTTGCATTCCTTCAATGTGTGTGATTGAGAACAGCAATGACACAGTGGCACATATACAGTAGTTCCCTCGTTGAGGATGACTCGACTCATTTGCTTTTTCAACAGCGTCAAAACCTTGTGTGGCAAGAGTGGTCACCTTTGCTGGCTTGCCTCAAGCTTGGTTGTGGCATCTTGTCTGCTCGAACATTTTCTCCAATGTTCTGGCCATATACATCTTACTTGCTGTCTTTGATTTCTGTTCGATGAAGTCGGTCATGTGTGAGAACTTTGGCTTGACAGAACCTTAATTGAATCATGATCTGAATTCTTTTATTGAGCCCAAAGACTGAAGGTGTATAAGCAACAACCGCTGTACCTTGAGGAGGTTGTCAGAACTGCTCCTATATATCTGTTGAGTATCCAATCTGTGACAGCCGAGGGCTGGCCTAACTTGACATTTTCTCATCTGACGGGCAAGCTCACACAATGCAGCTCCCTCATTTGGCCTGATTGGTTGTCCATCTGTGACTTTACGGATCAAGGAGTGAGTGATGATGTGTGGCTGACCAAACTGGTCACGAAGAATTTCCCTAAATAATTTGTATCCAGCACTCTCCTCCATCAACAGGCAATTCTCAATACTGTCCCTAGCTTTTCCCTTGCAGAACTGAATATGGTAAGTGAGCCTTACCCTGTCTTCTTGAACCTGGCTAGCAATGTTCACATCAAAATTGTGAATGAATCTGGAGAGTAGTTTGCAGGATCATTACTGAAGGAGAGCAGAGCTGGCTTAGATGACCAAAGTCATGGCATGGACCAACTGTGCAAGACTTGTCAAATCGGCTTTAGCATTGCTCTTTGTGGCGTAACTGTTGGTAGATGGAGGGGCATCATATACTGGAGAAGATTCCGGCTCAGAAACTCCCACAGCAGTAGCTGGATCCTGCTCTGGTAACTCTTTCACAGCTTGTTCCTCCGTGCAACCTTCTTCCTCCCTAACTTCATTCTCACAAAACTGCAGTTGCTGCTCGGCTTGCTGTAACTGATATCAGCCTTCATCTAGCTGCTTCAGCCTTTGCTCAAGTCTCAGGCTTTCCTGTGCCAACGTTTGCCTTGAGACGGTGCGAGCATCTGCTTGGCCTTGGCCTCTTTCCATATGGAAACTGAACTCACACTGCCCCTTGAGCTGGCCCTAAATCGGCTTCTCTAACTGCACCCATGTTATCAACATGTACATCTAACTTAGTAACAATTATAAGAAATCCCATGAATCATTGACCAATGGAAAATAAATACAGCTACGCATCTTGCTCATAAATGTTTCGTGGTATAATGTGCAACTTGTCTCGAGTTATCCAACCATAATATGCACAAAACCCTTCGCGAAACTAGGTTACTGAATATACCCAAAATCCTCTAGATTTGTCATAAGTTTCCACCTTAAACAAATCTACAAACTTACGGATTGTGTTGAATCAAATGTGACAAAAAATGGGACCTTTAAACTTTGTTAATTTTTACATTGTTTGAGGGGCAAATTAAGGTACGTGAGAAATACTTTGCGGATCATCAGAATCATGAGGAATTTTCACCTTTGACCTAAAAGTCTGTGCATCATCAGAGGGCGCCCTAACATATTACTGGTGAAATATCCTGTTGATTAAATAACTTTCAATCGCGACGTTCATGCATCAGTAAAAATGTGATGCAAACCTTAAACGAAAAACAGCAAATAACATTTTGCCGCTACTATGCCTTATAAAGGTGCTTTTGACAATGAGTGCACTTTTTAGTGCTAATAATGTTGAACCAATCATCGGCCATTGCGTGACAGAACCTGCTACCTACCTATCGAGTTAGAATCCGCCAACGCAGCTTGTGAAATTGTGTGAGCTGGCCCTCAGATTGTTTTAAGGTTTTGTCGTAATGACCTTTCCGCACTGAGTCAACGGTATGTTCCTCTCCCGACCAGTCGTAAATAGTATTTGTACATGGAGATTGGCGCGAGCGTGACGCAAAGCTAGCCTGTGGTTTATCAACTGTTTAATAGACCGACCACATGACCGGTAGGAATAGCTGAACTGTCTTATGTGTTTCTGAGTTCATGTTCAAGGCAATGGGATTCTCTAAAACCAGATTTTCGATGGGGTGCCGGAGCAATTTCTCATCAAGTTCAAGAACCCATGCTGGTGGAACAGGCATTCCATTTCTGGTCGACCAAATATGGCCCTGACTGGAACTACCAGTACCCTGCGATGCATGCCATATTTCTTTCTTGCCGGTATGCCCAAGGCAGGTACGACCGACCTCTACGCAAAATTACATGGACATCCGCAGGTGATCAAAACAACTGTAAAGGAACCACATTGGTGGACACGGCATCGCTTCCGTGGAGGTACAAGCCTTTATTATAACCTACATCCAGGATTTCCCCCCCTTTTTTTGTAAAATATCCTTCACTGAAAAATTGGGAACAACAGTTTTACATCGACTTCAGGTTGCTTCGCCAGCAATCCACATATTTTTTTTCTGCAAAGACCTTTGCGGAGTGTACTGAATTGTTAAATCAAGACCTTATGTTTTGCCCATTTTCGTGTAGTAAGCCTAAAAATGTACCTCGACAAGCAGTCCATCAACATTGCACCAAGGCTTAAAAATGGTCCGGATCCAAACATTATCATCGGTAAGTATTGCATATTCCAATGTTAACCTTAACCCTTACCCTCCTCAATCCTTCACCTGTTGGAGGACTGAGGAGTGTTAGGGTTTATCTGTTTGTCCCACTTCCGCAAAACGTATAGAGCCGTTTGTCTTTTTATTATCCTGAAATTTCAATATGCTAATTGGACAAAATTTTTCCAAGGCATTTTTGTTGGCGGCAAAGGCCATTGGAAATGTACAGCGGTGCTATTTTGATCATTTTCTCTCAGGTTTTCATGATAAGAAGAAGAATCATGGAATGTCTCAATGCGCTTATTATCATTTTTTTTTCACTTGTTCATTTTTTCTTCAGAAATCCCCATTAAATCGTTTTTGCTATTAGTTTCTAATCAAATCAGGATTTTTTTCTGTAAAAAGACACAATCGCGATTTTCCCTGTGTGCATACACGACATTAAGCGTGAAAAATCCCGCCTAGATTACAAACTATAACAAAACGATCCAATAGGATTTTTTGAGGAGAAAAAAATAAAGCCAGAAAACCAGAGAGAAAATTATCAAAATCACACCCCCTTACATTTTCAAAGTCCCTTGCCGCCAAGGCCATTTGTGGGCATGTGTGCAGAATTATGAATTTATTAGTGAAAGGTTAATTGGCATCCCTTCTTTGTCTCTTCCTCTCCCTCAACAGGAGATTCGTCGGCTTCAACCCTCTGGGATATCATAGAATGGCGGCGTCTGTCCCACGCACCGGACATACAGCCACCGCACATTCTGTCTGAAATAATTGGAACGATCCTCCCAGATGCTCGGTTTATAGTGATACTCAGAGACCCTGTTGATCGGTAAGTAAGCATGTTTGAAAAATGGAGCAGATGTTCATAGGGCTTTATATTTTTGGCTGAAGCAGAAAATTATATCTGCCAAATATGACTTTGTTAAGGCTGCATAATTTCATAAACCTGGTGCAGTAGTTAATCGGAGGAACAGAAAAAATAGGAAACTAGTTATTCGGCGAATTCTTTGGGAAAATTTTACCACACAGCTACCTCTATGGGCCAATATCAGATACCTAGAAGAACACAGGTCAGGTGCCTGTCAGTTCAGATAAGAAATACAGATTGTCTTATCTGAACCTGTTTTGCTCTGATGTGAATGTTTCAGTGTAGCGGGTCTGTGAAATAGGCTCTATACAGATGGTTATCTTTTTAGGACCTACCATTATAAAAAAGTGATGTAATGTAAAATGTAAATAACAAAAGATATAAAGTTTCCTTTTTGCCTATGTCTCTGGCCGCTAGGTTGTATTCAGACTTCAATTACTTTAATAGCTACGACTATCACAAAGGCCCATCGATTTTCCATGACTATGTCATGAAGTTCATTGCCAAGTTCCAGTCCTGCCTTAGGAAACCCTTGGATTATCGCACCTGCACTTACGCTCTTCAGAATGAAACTCGTACGGTAAGATTGTTAAATCTACTACTCCTCAGCATTGTAGTATGATACAATTATTTCTCTTTTCTTCCATATTTGTCTTGGTGCTGTTTGTGAGGATGCCCTATTACGTGTGAATACCCGCCCTCTTGAGTTACCGCTCTATTTCGTGTAATTGTGCACGCATGCGCTCAAATGGCTTTGGCGGCAAAGGCCATTGAAAATGTACAGGAGGATGTGACTTTCATCATTTCCTCAGGTTTTCTGCCTATGTTCATTTTTTCTTCAGAAAATTCCATGAAATCGTTTTTGCTATTAGTTTCTAATCTAAGCGGCATTTTAGTGCTCCGTAATGTACCGATCGTGATTTTTCCTGTGCGCACGAGATTAAGAGTGAAAAATCCCGCTTAGATTACAAACTATAGCAAAAACGATTTAATGGGATTTTCTGGGGGAATAACTGAACAAAGCCAAAAAACCTGAGAGAAAGTGATCAAAATCGCACCCCTGTACATTTTCAATGGCCCCTGCCGCCAAGGCCATTTGTGCGTATGCGTGCATAATTATGATTTATAAGTGAAAGGTCTATTACCTGCTACCAGTCCCTCAATTCGGAGGACGTCTGTAAGACGTCTGGAGACTAGACTGTGTACATGACGGGAACCAGTCTACAATCTTTTTTTGTTTTCTTCTTTTGTAAAGGGTCCGATTTACAGGTACAAGTACCCACCCGCCATTAGTAAACGAGGCTCTTAAAGCAAAATCCTATGTACTAAACAAAAACGCAGAAGTAACCACCATCGATTCCAGGAATTGACGTGAGCATAGTTGCCGCAACCAGCAGAAGGCTTTACAGACGCCTTTCCATATGCGTATCAACACCTCTGACAATCGCTCCCCGAGGCCGAACGCAACACACACAAGTGATACGTTAATGGCGTTGATTTCGTGTCTGTGAAAGTTAGTGAAACGCATGAACGCATCGTGCACGCAACGCATATTTGCCATGATATGGAAAAACGCCTTAACGCTGCAAACTTGGCCATGAAATAAATTGACCTTTCAAAATATCTTTTCAATTGGAAACAAACCTCACAAAACAGGGCAAATTCAAACTCTTTACAGCATACCCACTATTTCACGCGCGCGAGCGCGACTGGTTTTTCCCCCTCGTTCAGTATCTACGACCCAACATGTGTAAGGCCAAGGCTGTACGCTGTGCTACTGCAGCAGCTGTGCCGAACTCAAATGATCCAATGTTGTAAAGTTCGGCACGGCAATGGCACGGCGTTTAGCGCGATTCGGCTCGACAAGCCCTTTAGCTCGATAGGGTATGCCGTGCTGTGGCCCGTTTCAAACGTTTTCCTCGATTTTGTTGTATTCGACAAGGCATAACACGACGTTTTAAACGGGCGTAAGTTCGACGTTTAGCGTAACTGTCGCGTTGTTGCCGCCGTACTCTTGCCACACTCATTCGAATTGAGTTCGGCACGGCAGTGGCATAGCGTCTAGTCTTGGCCTTAACACCGCTTACGTAAATCTAAAGACCATGTTATATTACTACGTCGTGTGCCTGGAAGAAGGGCATGAGCGGTTACGCCCTTTTGCCGGGAAGCATGATCACTGCCAAAAAAAAAACTTTTTCCAGTAAAGGAGGTATTTTTGCAACTGTTTTATTTTAATGAAATATTCGAATTTTTTTGCAAAAAAATTTTAAATGTTTTTTAAGTTGTTCAAAGGTAGCTTTTTGTACTTCCAGCATGCTTCGTGATATAATACCTGCATTTTGCGGTAAATCAGGGTGTTCTGTTCAGGCCTCTGTACAGTGCGTGGTGAGAGTTGTTGCACTGCGCGGTAAGAGTTCATGCACTGAGCGATGAGAGTTGTTTGGCAGCGCAAAGAGTGTTGTTCAGCGGCGCAGTAAGGCTGAGTTGGGGTGGCTTGTTCTCGTGTGTTCACGAACAGCTCGATTGGTTGTTCGGCCGCTCGAACGCCGGGAACGTACAACCGGTTATCGGTACTAGTTATTTGTAGCTGCAAGCAACATGGCGTCGTCCTTGTGCATTCTTCGAAAGTTAATGTTTGGATAATTGGGTTAACTTCTTTTCCATTAAAAATCATTTCCGTCATGGAAAATTAGCGTTAATTTTAGAAAGTTTCCATTGTTTCCAGCTTTTAATCCATCTCGATAGTTTTTGCAGCTTTTCAAAAATCAAATTTCACGAGTTTTTCCGTGTGTTCGTGTAAAACCCTGACGAGGAGGTGGTGTGTGAACCTATTCCAAGAACAGTGTTTTTGGTTCATGTTCCCGGCGTTCGAGTGCGAGAACACGAAACTCGTGTCAAGAACAGGCCGCCCGAACTCGACCAAGGTGTTGTTAATTAGGTTGCACTACACTAATACGCGCCCATAGATAACCTCGCAAAATCCAAGAGAAATTGCGCCGTCCAGTGACGCTCAGGAAACTTATGGCGTCGTTGTTTTACTGGAAATTCCAAAAATATGACCATTGGGATAATTTTTTTTTATTCCAAGAGGTTTTTGTCTGGAATTTATATGTATATATATACAGAGGGAGAGGGGAGAAATTAAACACATAAAATACAAAAACTCAGGATAAGTTGTGATATGAACCTAAAAATTAACTTTGAATGAACTTAAACGCACTTTTGATCTTTAAATTTTTCCTTTCGTGCCTTTTTTAAATTCCGGTTTCTACTAAAAGACTACCCCAAAATAGTTTCGTTACATTTAATGTGTGCGGGAATACACCGTGTCACCCGATTGTGATGTAGTTGAGATGTACGGAAGTGAGAGATCAATTTCAGGAAAGATATTTCCCTACAGGTCAGGCAGCTTTAATTTCTTTGAATTGATATGCTTAGTGAAATAGTTTACAAAGGCATTTTCTGAGGTGATTTTTAATTAAAGAAAACGGAAGAAAAAATTCAAGTTCTGTTTATGGAAATAAATTTGTTTACGAAATTTCTGCACATTAATTTCCCTACCCAAGGATTCCAGAAGCGGATTACTTTCAGGGATCAACTTCAAAGCTATATTAAAATGGACTTGATGACCTCTTATGGTTGCACTACACCAAATACGCGCCCATAGAAAACAGTGCAAAATCAGACCGAAATAGCGCCGCCTGTTGACTCTCGGGAAGGGATTGGCCTCCCTGTTTTTTTACTGCAAATTCAAGATTACGGCCACAAGATCACTTCTCGTTTCAATTTTATTGGGGTTAGCCAAGAAAACATTTTTACACGCCTTTCCCCGTAGATACTCTCCGAACAGTAGTAAAACTGTGCGCTCAACTCTGAAGCCACCCACCTCTATCCCAACATTGATGGGCCCGCAATTCGGGGCTTTTTGTGGAAGAAATGCCCAAACTAGAAACTACCACTGCTAAATTCGGATTTATAGAAATACTTCTATAATCCCTCCTGATTATGACATGTCTTATTGTAAAAACCCCGTCGGATCACAGGATATTAATGAAAACGCGAGTACAAATACAACGATTTGGTGGAATGCACCCTTATAATCATTCCCAAAAAGCACAAAATTAATGCCATTAGATTAGCCAAATAACACTCACCGCACAGTGAAACAAGTCCTATTGCGCAGTGCCAAACAACTGTCATTAAGCAGTGCCAAACAGGTCTCATTGCGAGTACCAAACAAGTCTCATTGCGCAGTGCCAAACAACTCTTATTGCGCAGCGCCAAACAACTCTCATTGCGCAGTGCCAAACAACTCTCATTGTGCAGTGCCAAACAACTCTCATTGCGCAATACCAAACAACTCTCATTGCGCAGTGCCAAACATCTCTTATCGCGCAGTGCCAAACAACTCTCGCCGTGCAGTATAATGTGGCCTGAATAGAACACCATAGTAATTGCCTCGTTTATTAATGGCAGTGGGTCATTTTGAAGCAAGATATGGGACGGAGAGAACCCCCCGCCTTTGTGTTGGTCATTGTTTGATGGGAATCTCAGGAATTCTTTACAGACTTCTGGGGAGATGTATTAGGTAACAATAGTCTAGAGTGTGTATAGGGATAGGACAGGTAAGGGGGTACCCCTCCGTCCCATATCTTGCCTGGTATACAGCGGGTTGTCTCATCGAGTCCCCTTGTGAAGTAATGTGACAAGGTGCATACATTGCTAAAGGCAATCATAATCTTGTTCCAGAGAATGAGCCTCGGCATGTACTCAATTTATCTTCGTGATTGGCTGAAAGTTTTCCCATCTGACCAGTTCAAGGTTCTCCGATTGGAGGATTGGCACGCCAACTGCACTAGCATACTTCCCAAATTGTATGACTTTCTACAGTTGAGTAAGTGAAAAATAACGACAATATCTATTACTGAAATAAATTACTTTCTTGCTAATAAAACGATTGCATAGTTAATAAAGCGAATATAGAAGTGTGCGTCCATGTTGCATGATTAATTATTCAGCGATCACGTTTCGAGAAATTGTCTTCATAAGGGAAAGGCTTCCTCATAAATTATAAACTACGAGAATCTCTGGGAGACTTAAGCCATGTATATTACGACCCGTATACGAGGCCAAAATAGAAGTACATTGTAAAACATCACAGGACGCTCTCAATGTTATTGCTTACACAGGGAGACTTGATAATTTAGAGATAGCGAGAATATGCAGTCAAAGGTCCTCCAACGTCAACCGGAGACAAGTTAAACCAATGCTTCAGAAAACCAGGCAGATACTGACCGATTTCTATCTGCCATCGAAAATCGATCTGGCGAATCTGTTACGAGATGACAGATATCTTTGGAATGACCGCATACGAGGAGTCCATCTATCCACTTTGCAAGCTGAGTTTTGAAGGAGACATGTAACAGGATTTCTATGACTTGAATACGGCTGGGAAACTTTCTTGTCCTGTTACTTCTGACTTCCCATCTCCTTTGGGGCAGTAAAAAGGGAAAAAGTCTATATCGGTTTCCGTGAATGAAACTTTCCATATTCATGAACTAAAACGTGATGTCAACCAAGGCAGAATAGTAGTAGCTCTCAAGTAGCTCTGTGTTCAAATGATAAAAGTTTTCTACATTTTCCTGGATTAAGTTCCACTTTTTTATCGTAAAGGAGCTTGTTTAGAAAATAGTTATGGCCAATAAAAATTTTGTCGGGGTAATTGTAAAGGACGAATTTTGTATTCATAAATTCTCTTTGAGTTGTGCCTTGTGCGACAAAAGAAAAATAACGCCTACCAAAATATACTGATCAAAGTATGTTCTAAGAATGCAACATTCGCCGCCTTCTTATCAATTTTGATGAAAAGAAGTATGTACATTTCGTTTGCGTTGTTGTAACACATACATGTAATAATGTGCATTAAAACCAAATTGAGCTAAGTGTCCACTGCATGTTTCCTTTAATGCAATTCATCTGGTGAATGCCCTCATATACATAACAACATTGATTTCATATTAATTATTGTCCAAAGAAATGTACATCACATGGCGTTGAACTTGTAATGTTACGGCTGACTTTTCCGAATGAGTTGCTACAGTTTTAATGGACTTTATTAAGTATAACTTCGATCACACTCAAACGGACACAGTTCGAGAAAGGATATTTTCTTTCCTCTCTTCCTCACCAGCGTATGGTCATCTTTGCTTGAGGCATTTCGTGATCACGAACATCTTTACCAAACTTATGATTTTTCAAAACTTGTAGTTCCATAGTTAATAAAAGCATTTTTACTTTCCTAGGAGCGCATACCATCAACTACCACATAAATTCAGCGGTGCGTTTTAGGTTAAACTTTACTATTACGCTGCAAAAAGGAAGCGAGCTATTTTACAGAATTCAATAGAAAAAAATTAAGCAAATACTTCAGACTTATAGATATTTTATAAAATATATACATTTACCATAATTTGTTGTAAATAAACTTTACATTCCACATGAGTAATTAGCGTAGACTTGGGACGTCAGTTTTGTGTACACAAAAATAAAAGCAAAAGTACCAAAACAGCATTTGAGTGCGCTCAGGACCTTAAAAAGTCAAACTTTCTTGAATGCCTGAATAGGGTTTGAAGTTGGCGTGATGACTGATTTTTGGAATCCTGACATCTGTTCGTTGCGTGTCGTTGATTTAGCACGGATTTCATATAGTTTTAGGGCTATGCAGGTTTTAGGCACTTGCTTTTTTTCTTTTTTTCCCCATTCAGCACACCATTTAAGGTCTCTATTTCAATCTCCTATTTCAACGGGTGGGAAAGCCTTCAACTTTGCCGGAAACGTCACATGTTTCTGTTGGCGGTGTTAAGAAATGGGGTATCAAGTTCGGCTAACACTTTGTCCCTGTTCAGTTTCCAGTCTGGATAGCGGAATGAGATGTTGTACCGGAGAGCCCAGCGAGCAAAGATGGCCTTCTCAGTCATAAAGCGGTGCCCACCACCCCTATCGGTCTCTGCCCGGCGGTAGGTTGAGCACTCGCGGCCGTTGTTGCTGTAGTAATGATAACGAAAGTCCCTTCTAGGGTTGTTCCTGTCAAAAATAGAGATGGACAGAACATTTTTGTCGAGTGGACACCCTCCCAACATTTTTCGTACAAACGTAACAAGGTCGTTAGGTGAGAATGTGTACCAACACAAAATTATATTCGTGAATAATGAGGAAGAGTACCGCAATTGGAATATTTTGTTGGGCCTATATAGTTTAGAGCGATTTCAGATCTTGAGGTGGTGGAAACTATTTACTGAAGTTGTGTTGTCTTGCCATCAGTCATCACCTTCTGGTTACTTTAAATCTCTATTCACAGAAAGGCATTCAGAGTTATCTTTTAAACAAATTGTATGAACATTCGTAGTTGCAAGAGGCTGTTCAAGATTTGACTGTTTTTTTTCATGGGCTTTTCGAATTCACCATAAAACTGATCAATATTATAATAAATTTACAGGCAATGGTATTACTGACATATATGATGTGATAGCGCAAGCCACAATCGTCATCTTTTCGTCAGTTCCTTGGTAATTGGATGAAGAATCTCTTCGATAATAGATGTGCTATTGTTAATAATCTTAACTACGACACTGTCAAGAGGCCTTTTATATTTGTAATTTGAGAGCAATGTAAGATCTTGCATCCGTGACAAGTCATTGTTTTACTACGGTTGTTTTGCCTTACCTTGGTAATGATTTGGTATTGTATCTTTCCCACCTACCGATTTCTAATTCTACGCATTCTTTACCTCCATTCAGAATCACGTGAGATTGTATTGTCTGGAATTTAGGCTAAGCCACATTTCAAAGAAAGGAATGCTATCTGCGCGCATATAAGGGCCACCACGCCCAAGCAAGTGTCGGTGTATTTCTGGTGTTTCACAGGAAGTATCGCCACTGTTATCGCGCATTTGGACCACGTTGTGGCCATCTTTTTACAATGACGGACGAATGTTCCATTGAAATTGACGCTGCTCCCTCAGAGGACGAAGCCCTGGTTACTGCTCAACTTAATGCAGAAATGGCTGAACTAACCCAAACTGCGGTGCCGAAGCAGAAGCGCAAACCCACGTCCTCACGCAAGCGCAAGGTAACTGTAGATGAACCTGATTTGTGCGACACGGTACACAATTTGCAGCACACACTAGCGAGTCTTACCGAAGCTTTTGCCCAAACGAGGCGCGTCTGCTTCTCATGGCCATCCGAGTGCCAACAACCTCGGCGGTGACATTCTGAACACAGCGGCGCTACTACCGGCTCGGCCTGAGCCTGAAAATGTTGAGCAACCAGGGGCCGATGCAGTCGCACCTGAAAGGGGCGATTATTACTCTGATGACGAGGTTGATAACCTGTTGAATCTTAATGCAGCCCAAACTGAGGGCACTAACATTGAGGATGATGATCTCCTCTCTGAAATGGCCGCACTCGTTGACAGTGATACTAAAGAGGGCCCTCCTATCAATGAGCAGTTGGCTAAAACGATCAACTCTTTGGCACGGGGGAAAACACAGCCAGAGAAACTAACTAAACAAATATTAAGTTGTATGATCGGCCAAAAAACTGCGAGAACCTTGCTTTGACCAAGGTGAATCCGGAAATTTGGGCCTTTCTAAAGCAAGCCACGAGAACGAGGGAGGGGAAATTCCAAAAGATACAACAGACCCTCGTGTGTGCGTCAATCGCGACTTCTAAGACGGCAGACCACCTGCTTCGGATGCGAAACGCAAAGACCGTGGCAGGAAATGTTCTCGATACTGCAGGACTTAGTAAGGGCCTAATTGACGCGGTGGTTATAATGGGTCATGCCACGGCGCTTCTCAATTTGCGCAGACGTGACTTTATTAGGCCGGACCTGAGCGCCCGTTACGCACCGCTGTGCTCTTCCCAGGTACCGGTTACTGACCTGCTGTTTGGCAATGATCTTGTCCAGTCGTGGTAAGCAATACAAGAAACGAATAAGATCAGTTCCCGGGTTTACGGTGCCGAATTTAGCTGGTGGTCTTGGACTAGGTATCGTGGTCGTCAACAACGACAGCCTTACTACAGGAGAGGCAATCTTACAGCCAACTTTGGCTACCAGAGACGAGTGCGTCAGAATAACGGTGTGAACCATGACAAGTTTACAGCAACGGCAGTTGCCAACACACAGAACCCTGTTGAAAAAGGGAGTAAGTACGCTAACTGTAATGTAATGCAGATTGCAGGTAGACTGCGCCATTTGTTTCTAACTGGAAAGCCATTACTTCGGACACATGGGTGCTGGACACCGTATCTCATTGTCGTATTGTATTTACCGAAACCCCGTATAAGCCCTGCCCTCCTAAACCTGTTCAATTTTCTGAATCCATGTCCAGCGTGGTAGACGAGGAAATCAGAGCGCTATTATTCAGTGTTCTCGCCGTAAGGGCCAATTCGTATCCACCATCTTTCTTAGACCAAAGAAAGATGGGTCTATGCGTACAATCATTAACCTGAAAGGCCTCAATGAATTCATTGCATACCATCATTTCCAGATGGAAACCTTTTAGTATGCCCTGACACTCGTTCGCCCTGATTGTTACCTGGCATCCTTGGACCTAAAGGATGCCTATTTCACAATACCCACAGCATGGGAAGATCAAAAGTACTTGAGATTCCAATGGCGACAAAAATTGTGGCAGTTTACCTGCTTATGTTTCGGGCTCACGAGTGCCCCTCGTATTTTGACAAAGGTCATGAAACCTGCAGTTGTTCACTCGGCAATTTGGGCCATGTCTCTGCCAACTACATCGAGGATTGACTACTCATTGGCGACACTGTAAAGGTGAATGCGAACAGAATATCCTCGCCCGATGTCGACTTACGTCTTCTTTAGGGTTTGTTATCAATGAGAAGGAATCTTGCCTCAACCCTACACATGAAGTGCAGTTCCTAAGGTTCATAAAAAATTCAACTCGTATGACTGTTCGTCTTCCTACCAAAAAGATTGAGCCAATTGTAACTTTATGCCGCTCCTTAGCCGGCCAAACACAACTGACTGTTCATTTTGTGGCTCTGGTCATTGGGGAATTGGTCTCTTGCTTTCCAGCAGTACCCCTAGGTCCACTTTTTAGAGGAATCTGGAAATTTGCAAAGATGCTGCACTCAAAGCAAATGGGGGCAATTTTCAAGCAAAATTATCTTTGACAACTGAAGCTCAAACCGAGTTATAGTGGTGGATCTCAAATTTGCTCACGGCATCTCGCCCTATATCACCGAAAGCAACCAGTTTACAGTTACAAGCCGATGCATCCAGCAAAGGTTGGGGGGCCTGTTGTCCCGAAGTTGATCTGAAAACTAACGGACATTGGACCAATAATAAGTCCAAGTTGCATATTAATTACCTTGAGCTGCTGGCAGCTGTCTATGGCCTTTCCTCGCTTGTTTAGCATTTGAAGGGTAAAACCATATCCCTACGCATGGATAATACAACAGCCGTATCTTGCATAAATCACATGGGTGGCTGTCATTCGTTGGAACTCAATTAGCTGACGAAGAGGATATGGTTGTGGTATGTAAAGCGTGACATATGGCTTGTTGCATGTTACATTCCTGGTATTAACAATACAATGGCCGACTTTTTATCACGGTCATACAATGGCAACTTGACCCTGCCGTTCAATCGCATAATGTCGGTTCTGGGTTTTAAGACCACCATTGATTTGTTTGCCTCTAGAGCTAACTACCAAGTCCATGCCTTTTCTATCGTGGCTCCAGACCCATCTGCGCTACTGGAGTGCTCATCTTCCCGTTCTGGAGAACACAACACTGGTTTCCACGGCTACTCCGCCTCTTGACAACAGAGCCCTTCATATTACCAGGTTCGTTGCACTGTTGCACCTACCACACGACCCGGGGCGTCGACACCCACTAGCAGCCAGCCTAGTTCTGTGTGCAGCACACTTGTCCGGCAATCGCTCACTGAGAAAGGACTTTCAAGCGACACAATCGAGATCATCTTGCAGTCCTGGAGAGTCGGTACACAGAAACAGTACAGCTCAGCAATACGCAAATGGTTACGTTTCTGTTCTGAACGGCAAGTCCATCCCCTTCGTCCCTCTGTGAACGCATGTTTAGTGTTTATGACCGAGCTGGTCAATAACGGAGTTAAGTACAGTATCATTAACACTGCAAGGTATGGTTTAGCGTCAATAATTTTTATGGACTGTAATATCACATTTGGCAGTCATCCACTGACTACGAGATTCATGCATGGGGTATACAACCTGAGACCACAGCTCCCGCGATACACTACCACGTGGGATGTGAGCATTTTACTTCGTTACCTTCGAAGTCTGGAACCCCTGAGTCGAATAAATTTACAACTCAGCTATAAACTGGTATCGCTTTGTGCACTGACGTCAGGTCAACGAGCTCAAACATTGTCTTTGCTTAGACTGGACTGTATGACAATTACACGAGAACCTGTTACGTTTGCAATTACAGATCGAATCAAAACATTTAGGGTCGGCAAGCCCCAGCCAAAGGTAGTTTTATCTATGCACCGTCCAGATAACAAATGGTGCATTGTTCGTACATTACTTGAGTATGTTAAACGCACGAAAGCTGTGCGAAACGGTAACCCTTAGCTTTTCTTACGATGTACACCTCCTCATAATGCAGTTAGTACACAGACTCTCAGTTGATGGCTGGAAAATGTTCTATCCCGCAGTGGAATTGATCCTACATCCACTTTTAAATCGCACAGCTTTAGATCAGCCTCAACATCTGCTGCTAAAGGGGGTGCCTGTCGACGTAATTCTACAAATGGCGGGAGGGACAAACGCAGTCACGTTTGCCAAGTTCTATAAGTAAGTAATACGTAAAGTAACCCCACAAAAGACGTTTGCGCACTCTGTCTTAGGTAAGACTGTTGAGTAAATAATAACAGTATTGTTTGGCCATGCCTTGACAGGAAAATGTAAATAAAATTAAATAAATGTTAAATACAAGTTAAAATATATTGTAAAGGACACCGGACAGGACCGTGCCTGTCTTAGGAAGACTAGCTCGAACCTTTTGTCGAGTCCGTGTTAAGAATTGTGCTTCGTTTATTGCTAGTTAAATCGTTTTTGATGTTGACTATTGTTCTAGAACTTGTGGGAAATAAAGCGATAACGCTTGGTTCCCCTACCCTGGCCTCTGCTTCCAGTGTAATTTGTACTACTTCGAAAACCTGACACTTGCTTGGGTGTGGTGGCCCTTAGGCCTATATGCGCGCCGATAGCATTCCTTTCTTTGAAATATGGCTTAGCCTAAATACCAGACAATACAATCTCACGTGATTCCTCATTGCGGTAAAGGATCGGCAAAATCCCTATCAAACTCCATTACTTTCGTTTAATTTGGGGACTATTACACATCTTTGCTTAAAAGAACAGCCCTGGTTGTTTCCTCCGCAATAATTTTCCCTCTCTGACTGCACTTTTGGGGAACGTTCGATAGAGGTCACTACATACGTACTATTAGCTACAATCAGTCACTTATCGGAAAGCCATAGTCAAGTTGGACTCAGCAGATGGAACCACAAAATATTGATCAAGTATTATAACCGCCGGTTCGTTTTTAACGAACCGACCTGGTTTACCAGGCTATTATTATATTAATAGGTAGACATGCGACGTGCATTTTCAATCATTGGTAATAAATTGTTATAAAAGTGTTATATAATTTTTTTCCACTGACAGTCAAATTTATTTCCCTTCCAAAGTAGCAAAAGAAAGCTCTTTCTGAGAGAGGTACTGTGCTTACGCGCAATAATCAGACGTCACCATGCCGTATACATGGGTTTCCTGACATATATCGACCGCAATCATGAGAGTAAACCAGCCTGTTGACAACCACGAGTTGGTCCCCCCTCTGTGAAAAGCAAGAATATTAGCATAAAAATATGAACGACAATTATTGTGAACAAAATAATAAAAGAACAGAACCGCTCATAGAGAAAGATGTTTCCTCTTGAATTCTTGGCTCGTCGACAGGGCGCTGTGGGAAGGGCTGATTGCTTTGCACTGTGATTGGCTACATTGCGCACGACCTGCGAACGCGAGGTTATCACTTCCTGTTCACTTTGAAGGGACATCATAAAAACAGAGAATAATGTTGAATTCAAGAGTTACAACAATAATTCACAGCTTGCTCCAAATCAGGAATATTATTAACGCCAGTGTTCCCGTCAAAAATTCACGTCTTGCTACCTTTTTCAAGTATGTAGAACAGTGACGACAACATCACCTAAAAACAACAAAAATCCCAGCAAATAAATAAATAAATAAATTAAAATAGCCAGCTAGCCATCTGACTGACTGACTGACAGACAGACAGACAGAAAGACTGACTGACTGACTGACTGACTAGAGTTAATAAAATACTTACATTGCAAATATGGGATGAATATTGGCTTAATAAATCCAGGAATTGTTGGTGATGGCAGATTGTTTGCGACTAGTAAGCAAGATGTAGTTTATGGTGTTCTATATACGACAAAATTGCGTCACGTCGTGCCGATTGCATTTTTATGCATAGAATGCGTTCCGATAAGACAACACGAGTACAAGGAAAAATTGGAACAAAAATCGCGACAAAATCAAAACGTGAAATTTTCTATGAAGATTGAAGTCAATATATACGACCGAAGATCTGAAGACGTGTTTTATACGCAAATATTGATGTCAATATTCAGTATTAAGGGGAGGTAGTGACTTTTGTCAAGAATATGGACAATATTCATGAACTGCAACATGCTCCTTCAAAATTAGCGATCATGCAACTCTTTATCTTTATTTACGTACATGTGAAGTCTAATTTACCTGTGACAGCAGTGTTTCCACGGGTCAACAAAATTTTTCCGAAAGAGAGTCCCAAATTTCTTGACATTTAATGGGTATTTCCCAAAATTTTCAAGAATGCTTCCTACACGCTATTTGCCGTTGTTTCTCACTGGCGAACATAAAAACATAGGTAAAACGAAGATCCACCATGCATACATGTACCCACTTAGTACCTGCTTGCTTTGAGAAAAACAAAGGGTACGGGGGAAGAAGGTTTTGTTTCTCTGATTGTATTTAATGGAAACACTGCTGTGATGATACTCGGGAGATGAGGAGACAAAATTGAATGACGTCCTTAAATGCTTAGACTCACAATGGCTGGCCCGTTTCTTTTGTGAACAGGGCAGAAGCTTCCCTCTCGCCCTCTACGGTTTGCCCGTGGAAGGTGGAGCCCGCTCTTAATCTCTTCGCTAAATTCAGCGCCTTCTCGAGGTACTTGCTTCGCCGAAACAGACCCCAGACCATAACCCTACTGCCGGGCGGCAGCTCTTCGGCTTTCAACCCAATCATGAAGAAGTTCAGGACTTGTAGAGTGGTTCGGTTGCCCACGTCGTTTTGGTATCCTCGTACCGGTGCCATATTCATCCTGATGACGCAGGAGTGACTGTCGATTTCATTACCCGCCCCTTTGCCGAGAAGATACCCTGAACTCGACACTAGGGCGCATGAAGAACACCTTAAAGTGACTGCCTGCGAAATAAAAAAAAAATTGGCCATCTACACAGGGTCCAACCATCTCAGCTACTGTATGGCTTTTTTAATCTAGGGAATTTGTTTAATGTACTAATATGCCGTCCTTACGCAAATCCAAGATCATCACAATACACTGCAAAATCGTTTCATTGAACATACCGGTATAACCAAAACTGCAGTTAAGCATGTTTTTTGGGGGGTGATTTTCATTTCTCATGAAATGAAAATGATTTGCTCCGTAATTCACTTTGACGGCTGGATGATTCACTTTCTAATATTAGTGATATAAAGACTGTTCCTATACTGCCGACCACAGTTTTTTTCAAACCCCTATAGGCCCATTGGTCCTGATTAGATCTTAGCAAGATATGGCTTTTTGCAGTGAGTCGTTGTGTGTCAATCTTTGTAGGCGAACAATTCCAAACTGTTTTGCAGTTTTCTTGAATAAGTCAGACACGTTCGCATGACTTAAGAACTCTTTTTTTCCTGTAACAAATATTACTAAATCAAGTTACTGGTAGTTATCACTACCTGCAGTGCGACTCACTCATCAAAAGTTATAGGAACTTTGTTTCGACGTTATTTCAAAGTGCACAAAGTGCAACAAAAGTTGATTCACCAAGCAGAGGAACTTGGAAGCTATATGGATGTTAGTGATTAACCTCACCTCATTGTCCAGCAGTGACCTATAATGTCGAATGGCACCGCCCACTGGCGGCAGGGTTGAATTAATGTACTGGAGGTACGGGTGCTTCACGGTCGTTTTCTCTCGTGGCGCGAACACCAAAATAGTCAGGTAGAAGGAACCAACAGAAGACAGCACCACCGAACCCAAGAAACACGCTGCTAGTTTCCGCATGGTTTTAGGTGGGCAGCTGCAAAACCGAATGAAACTAGCACTGCTCGTGGGGTGTGTTTCTGTTGCTCGCTCATTCCTTTATACTCTATAGTCCACGTTGAGATTATACAGGTTAACATGATTGTGTTTTGTTTCCCTTGCCGATTCTTTCTCCTTTCAAACAGTAACCCAATTTCTTGCCTAACCTTAAAATTTATTTGAAAAGAGTCGTCTCCATTGTTCCCGCCAAGAAATGTTGATCAAACAAGCGAGTCCTTTCCCCCCGTTCATTTCCTCCGAGGACTCGTCTGTTTGACACGATTTCAATACACATGTACCATGTGTGTAGGGGACTGGGCCCTACTTGAATTTGTAACTAATTTATGAAAGTCCTAAATAATCCATTACAGTGATAACATCGTAATTGAGATTAGTTTCTCATAAACATGGCCAAGGTCGACGTTTCAGTTTTGGACTTCCGCACTACATAATTATTACAGCAAAACTCTTACACACGTAGTGATGTGACAAACCTTTCAATTTGCGAGATCCTTCACGAACCCCCAAACAACTGGCAACTTCCATCACACAGTAGGCCTACGCTTGAATACATAAGCCTACCAGTCGTCATTCTTCAACTCGTTACCACAGTAGGGAAATGTTCAGTGCCGTCCATCTCATTGTGCATAAATGAACATAAAGTGGCCTACAACTTAAAAGGTATGTTAAAACCTGTTTCCTGGACTACAACACATTGGTGCTAAACGGCTTGATGGTTTGCTTTTTTCCTGCATTTGGTACAATAAACACCTACACAACGATGCGTTCAAAGTCCAGCCTTCGACCCTTATCTTTTTGTCTTCCGAAACGATGGGATATGGCCAGGAACAAGCACGTAAGTCATGATAACAACTGGCTAGCAGCTGCAGCAACTTCCCGTAGAGGCATGCGTTACTGCTAGCCGCAGCCACGACTTTCAGTTTGCCGTCCTATGGCTGAGCATATTTTATGCTCTTGCCGACTCGACCCATCGCTGAGCGAATCAAATTAGTACGGAAGCATATAAAGGCCACTTCCTTTTTTTTTCTTGAGTTACTGTCTCGCCACGGCAAAATCCCCCTCGGCGACTTACAGTCTCTCTGCGGTGACTCGCCATCTCGCAACGGCGAGTTAATCGTTACTCGCCGTGGCGAGTAAAAGATCTTGCCGCGGCGTACAATTGATACGCAGCTTCAGCGAGTATTTCGGTAGTTCCTTCAAGATTCAAGAAGACATTCATTCCATACTCTTAAAAAAAATTGCGTTGATAATTAAGGGAACAGGATACATGTACATTGAAACTGACAGAATGGATAAGCTTAAGGAAATAAATCAGAAATTAAAGAAACTTGGTACACTGAAATTAGCAAACAGGATGTAAATAACTTTTTTTCAGATACATGTACTCAATGAAAAAAAATAAAGAACATTAAAATTTATGATAAGATAAAGAAACATTGTCCATGTACAAATGAGAAAAGAAAAGAGCATGAGGCTGTTGAATAAGCAGAGTCTTAAGACAGCAAAAAGCAAGCCCTTAAGACAAAAGACGTAACAAGAACAACAACACAAACAACTACGAGACAAAAGCACAGGACGGACAAGACATAAAAGACATGACAACAGCTGACGGCAACAAGTTACAAAACTTGAAAGAGTTGATTTGATAAAAATCGTTCTGCCGCCGTTGATGAGGGGTAGACTGGTTTTAATTTTCCTTCATTTTTTCAAGTACATATGAACTTAGTCCTTAGTCCTATTAAGTGTGCCATCGTTTTCAAATGTACCCTCGGGGTGGAAAGCAATGGAGGTTGATTTTAATATTGAATGCTTAGAACAAGAGGAGATGTTACATTTCAACAAAGCTTGGTTTCCATTATGAAATAAAACAAAAGAAATTTCATTTGGGGTGCAAATTTAAATTCAAACGAGGGGCACTGACGGCGGAAGCGGGGAGGAGGCAGGTGGCAATTGCCCCCCCCTTTTTCAAGGGGGGGGGCTCCCCCAATTTTCGCAGGTCCTATAATATTGGTTGGGGCTCAATGGATTGAGCTATTAATGGCTGATGCCTGATGGTCTAACAACTCCCCCCCCCCCACTTTGAAAATCGTTCCGCAGCCGGTGATTACGGGTAGACTGGCTTTAATTTCCTACATTTTTTCAAGTATATTTGAACTTTTTGAACAATTGAAAATTATTTCAATCTATAGTAGTTATATGGAAAACCAAAACAGTACCTTTACAAGTGCAACGAAGGAAATGCCTCACAGCTTTAGACGCCCAAGGTACTTCAGTACCCTAATCCTGCATATACATTCAGTGCACACATGCATCATGCGCACCGGGAAGTGTCGACCAGTGTTCAAATGTTAAAATGAACTTCCGCAAATAAGCATTCAACAAAAAGACGTTGTTTTTGCCCTTCTCAGCACCCTTCGCTTGCTGGTTTGTGTCGAGTTAACGCATGGGTGTGAGGTCAAAGAGCCTGGGGATTGCAATCCAGTTGATGATAAAAATGTGTTGGTGTCTTTTGTCACCTTCAGTTCATTTTCGTTTTGCCTGATAAAATCTCCAATATCATAGCAAATTTTAATGTTAAAATGATATCAACATCGAAGATTGGTCTCAAATGGCAACATACGTTGGCTTATGCATGGTTTTTTCTCGAGCAAATTGATAATTTGCATACTATTTCATTTCTGTTTTTCATTTCTTTGGCTATTTTCTTTTTCTTTTTTTTTTCGTTCTTTTCATTGAAAAGGCATCGTAATCCTTTCAACGAATAGTCAACGTGCATGGTCTCCCCCACTTTCGAATATGGAAATTCACACCCCCATATGAAATTTCTTTTGTGTCAAGCTTTGTTGAAATACATAATCTCTATTAATTAAAGCAATCTGAAATCCAGTCTCGCTGCATCCCACCCTGATGATACATCTGAGAACGACGACACGCTAAATAGGATTTATGAAACTACTGCAGAAAGAGATTCCTGTCCCCCTGATCTGGAAGAATCTCTTTGGTCGCCTTGGTTAAAATAGCCATGGATCCAGCATCATTCAGTGGACGAGAAATCGTGCTGGAGCTTGTCAAGGGGCAGGGGTAGTCGTGAACGTGAACGTGAACGTAAACGTGAACGATTTCTCATAAACTAATCACGACTTATCAGACTGCGCCGCAGGACAAGACAACGTCACAAGGTAGAGTCAGGGTGCATTGGCCTGTACCTGGGCACTGACTTAAATTTGAATGTGAATGGAAGACGATACCATTACTTGGATCAGACTGCACCACAGGCAATCTAATACCAGGCACGAAATGGGACAGAGGGGTACCCCCCCCCAACAAGTCCAATCCCTATACACACTCCAACCTATTGTCACTTAACACATCCCTCTATGGAATTCCATATCTGCCGTCGGCCGTCGCCCGTCGTCCGTCGCATTTTGCTTTTTGTTGTGTCCCAATTCTGCCATTAACCAGTTCCAAACATGCCATTTTCCGTCGTGCGTCGCCCATCAAATGGGTTGCATAGGACCTGCAAAAGCCGGGGTTTAACAAATGACAATGTTATGATTCCATTCACTTCTAAAGATCTTTTCCGAATAAGGCAAGTACACATCCCACCTGCAAAGCATATACTAGTCACATAATTAATTCCAATAATGCTAGACTACCCCTGCCCCTTGACAAGAAAATATCGCCTCTCTGAGAATTCAACCAAGTGTTTTTTGAGGAAAAACATTTTCAACAAAAATGTTCCGGCCAACTTATCCACAGTGTTATTCTAATTTGCATACTCTAAAAATGTACCGACTTGTTTTCATCAAATTCCAGGAAGAAATCTGCCAACCGATACAGATATTCCATCTTGTCCTCTCAATTTCACCTGGACATCCAGAAATACTAGACGTGCTGTGGATAACAAACTGTTTATTAAATGTATTGTTGGGGGCAATTACCACTTGGTTTAAGTTCCAGAAAATATGACGTGTTGCTTTTTGTGGGCGTGTATGCCATGGTGGATAGACCAATGAGAACAAGTTGTCCAGCACATCAGCATTATTTATGGGCTAACAAGTAACGTTACTGTTTCAAAGACTTCTGTGAGCCAACCTGCAACTAAAGTCATGTCTAATTTGGAGTATACAGCAGATTTTATGATAGGTATACCGGCCCTC
>NW_019091413.1:760610-789470 GCF_001949145.1 Acanthaster planci
CGGGCGACGCACGGCGGGCGACGCACGACGGGCGACGCACGACGGGCCCCATTGAAAACAGTGTAAAATCAGCATTGTTTGGGGCCTAATAATATGCGTACCAACATCCCTGTGGCATCTGAAACACGTTAAAATATTGTATGGTCCATAATCTTTTACTTTCTTTTCAATTCTCTGTGGATTAACCGATTATATTTTCAGTTATTCCCCCAACACAAAATTACCCCCCAAAAAGTGATTTTTCCAAAGTCTGCTTGTAGTCATTTTTCAACAATATTTTTTAGCTATTCTGCTCTCAGATGAAAGCCCAAAGACCCAGAGAGTTGATTCTGGCAAAGATTTACACAATCTCACCACTTTGGGGGTTATACAATCTCCTTTTTCAAAGGATACTGCGGGGGCGCATTTAATGCTAATGAGCTTGCCAGAAATTGCCGCTTGAATTAGTGGACTGCATCCATATGAGCATCATTCGCTTCAAGCGCGCCCTCAATAGGCCTACTGTACACCGCACCAAAGACCGCGTCAGCGTATCGCATACTCGACTCATGCACGCGGTCGCATAGATAGTGCACGAGTACAGTTAAGTTGCAGGCAATTTGCGGGAGGAGCTGGCCAGCTGGACACTGAGGTGAGACATATGTTATCTCAGCAGTGGTAGTAGTAGTAGGCAGTTATTCAACTTAAAATAATCCACTTGGCTATGCACAAACACCTCTGGCAGTGAGACTGGTCTGAAGAATTCTAGCCTAGGCCTAAATGTTTTCTAACTCTAACGGGCTAAGTAAACGACTTGGTTTTTTCCCTCCTACATGTCCTAAATTGAACTTTTCTGGACATGTTTCTGCTTTTTGACGGCTAAGAAATAGGCCTGTTACGTCCCAACTATAGCATCAGTCACTATAGTTGGGCCTGCCCCAACTATAATTGGGCCTGTCCCAACGGGAGTGCTACAGGTGGGCTGGTCCAACTACAGCAGAGAGGTCCTGTGTGCATGATGTGCTCAGCATGTGCCAAAGTCATATTGTTTACAAATGTCATGTCATTGGTCATAGGGCTAAGTGCCACATTTGAATTTATTGATGAATTGTGTCAAGTGTGAGACACATTGACTTGGATAATGTTGAAATATTTCCCACAGGCATTGGTCAACAATAGTTGGGCCAGCCCAACTGCAGCACTACAGTTGGGACTGTCCCAACTATAGTTGGGGTGTAACAGGCCTACATAGGTCACTGTGTTCCTTCCTCTATGCTGTTACTAGCGACTGTATATGGAACTCTTCCCAAACTACCATCGTTTGTGTCCCTGAAGAGTTTCATAACTTTCATTGGGGTGGTAGGGTATGGATACAGCAAAGCTTGTCTGTTTCCTTGTCGCCTTTGTAGGCCTAGGCCCTAGCTGTTGTTCTTGGCACCAGGCGGTGCAGTTATGGCCATTAGCCCCACAAATAGGGCTGTAGTGGCTCTCTTTTACAATCTGTCTCTTACCATCAGATGTGTACCATCTTTATCTCTTTAAATTATATGGAAATAAAGTGAAGTGAAGTGAACCTTTGAGACTTATCACAAAAAAAACCAAGTATTTTCTGAGTAAACACTTCGGAATTTTCTTAGCTAAATTTCACTTCTTACATGACATAATTTATCACTTTCAGGTGGCTATTATAACATTTGAAGGGAAAATTAGTGTTGTCCATGTTTCTGGAAGTGGAAATTTAATACTTGCCGCCTGATGGCTTAACAAGAGATTTATTTCAAAATGTTCAAAAATGATAATTGAGAATTGGCCTAGATAGAGTTAGGGCCTAAACTAATGTTTATGACCTTATTATAGCATATAAAGTCACCAGGTCCCTGATTTTGCCACCTTTTTTTCAAGTCTAATTGTTTTTCACAGTTACGTGCAAAATAAGGGACCTGGCGACTACACAGTTGCGCGTATTAGTTTTAGTCTTTTACTGTGGGTTTTCCTGGCCGAATCCATCTTCTTCACTCACGAAAAATTAGCAACAGTTTCATTCAAATTAGCATGAAATAGACTGATGATCTAGATCACCATTCAAAGAGCAGAACTGATCATTCAATTTCATTCTAAGAGCATGCGATTGCACAATCTTGTTATTCAAAAAGTGAAGGGTCGGCATTCAATTTGGGAAAACATGCAAAAAGCATTCAAATGTGTTTTGGTGTTCAATTTTGTGAATCTGGAAGCATTTTTGAGATTTGTGCAGTGTTATTCATTAAATGTTAAATCTTGTAATCTTTTTTTTTCTTTGTAATCAATTTATGCCAAATATTTTATGAAAAGAAAGGTTCGATTCATGGGTAGAGATCTCTGTAAAATGCAAAGTAAAATTCTTTCTATCACACAAATGGACAAAGTGGGGAAATGTCTAAAAAGGATAATAAAAATAGAATGAAACTTGAAAGTTAAAACAATACTTAAAACTGTGACCAAAAAAGGAAAATGAGCCATTGTTTAAGAGAATCCCCAAAATCTTAGTATTCATGCACGTCTGTGGAGAGTGTTTCTTGTGTATAAAATAAAGAAATTACAAATCAGTAAACTGCATCTAAAGGATTTTTCTGTCAGCATCCGTGATGAAGGTCCAGGGAGAGTTTCATTTCTACATCTTTATTAGATGGGTAATCAGTATTGGAGCAAATGTCCTGTATTCTTAGTGTGTGATTTGTTTGAAGTATACTGTACATGTATAAAATATACATGTACATTCAAGTCAATACGTGGGACACACTTCAGTGTGTTTTCTTTTTGTAATCTCCCCTTCTGTTCTCTACGCATCTTAATTTGCCGTACGCGTTTGTATTCCTCTTACCCTGTAGTTCTCCAATTTGAAGGCTCAAAGTGCAAACATGATTACCCATAGACGAAAACGAAGAAAATATAGGAGGAATATCTCATTTCAGTCACCCAGCACGATATCAAATGACGGTTATGTACTGTTCAATTGAATGAAATAACTTTTAAATTGAAGTTGTCACAGTACACTATTCAACGCCTGTAAACAAATTGGAAGACTCTGTCACATGAAAAAGAAACATGGGAGCACTCAGCTTAATAAATTCATTGGAGTATGAATGGACAAAAATAAATTTGACTGGGAAGATGACGAATTTGGCCGAGAAAACCTATAGTACATGTACCTGTAAATGAACTAGGGCCTATGGATATGACTCTATCGAGCGTAATGGGTCGATGCATTACCCAATCTTTGTGCTATCCGTCTTACATGTCATATTGCAGGATTTGTCAATAATTTTGCCATCAGTCAATCACACTTTCTTTCTAATTCATGGTTGTGAAGTATTGCTTCAAAAAAGGGGAAGTGAAGTTGGAGATTTCATGCAAGATTGACTGATTGTGCACAGAGGGATCAAGATATCGTGCAGATTGGGCAATCGCACCCAACAGATACATACAGAGATAGTTCATTGTGAACAAAAGTAAAGAAACATTGAGTAGAAAGTGTTCAGGAGACATGTCAAACAAATTCTTATGCCCTTAAACCCTTACCATGCTGAACCCAACCGTATCCAACTGTGGGCACCTTCTGTTGGATTTTGTTGGGTTCAGGAGGCTTCACACTTCCATAGCTGTTGGATGTCACTGGATTCAGCAGGGTGGCAGCACAATTAGATTAGGGGATTAGGGATAATGTTTTATTTTCATTGAATCTCTTGGAACTGAATCTGCTCTTGTCATCTTCCACAGATTAGAAGCGACTTTGATGAACTCGGCAATCTCCCATCTTTCCTGCGCGTCTCGTCTTTCATTAGTTTCCTTCATCAGCCATTCTCGATGCCTCTGTAATAAACCTACAGCATCAGCAATGTCAGTCCTAGTATCGAAAGTTAACCCAGTGACGGGAGCCAGTGAGTGGGTAGTAGAGGACTCGACCTATGACTACCATCAGGAGATTGCCCGGTCTGCCTACACGGATATGCTGCACGATGATGAGCGAGTATGTCAGAAGTTCCACCCGAGGAAGATTCTTAATGTTTTAGAGGTGGAAAGACGAGGCCCCTAGTTCTAGGTTAGAACTATTCCTGTGAGGAGAATAGGCTGTTAGGTACATGAATACCTCCATAACTCTAAATGCCTGCATGATATCCATTTTGTTGGACCATTATGAAAGAGACCCTTCCTAAACAGTTAAGACAAGTGTAGAAAGATTGCACAACTTTCTCATCAGTCAGCACTCCACTGAGTCATAACTCTCCAATGTACTTTGTCTTTTCACGCTTGGATACGGAGTGCACATCACATGATACGCTAACATTCTAATCGGATCACTACCAATCACTCTACTGTAGCCTGCGCACTGGCAGTCCAATACCTAGAATTGATGACAGGTCATTAGATAGTCATGTTTTGTTGGTGAGCTTCAGTGGAAATCCGTCAGTGCAGCTCTAGTAGGCTATAAGAAGTGAAGAAGCAAGAACAATAGATAGGTGTATAATGGATCCAAAAAAAAGAAACCTTTGTGACCCATCTCTTTTCTACTATGTTACTTGCAGAATAAAAAGTACTATGAAGGGATCAGACGGGCCATCAGGCTAATGCATGCAAGAGGCAAGAAGGCTCACGTGCTTGACATCGGCACCGGAACCGGACTACTGTCTATGATGGCGGCAGAGTGTGGTGCGGACTCTATTCATGCTTGTGAGGTACAGTATTGTGAATGATTATGTCACAAAGGATTCAATTGTGTGCGACTCTATGGGGAAGCACAAAAAGAAAAAAGTGTACAATCCACGGGCAAGTTTGAGCGACTATTAGGCCACATAAACAAAATAATTGGTGAGCGTCCTTTTTAAAAAAAATCTTTGGGTGGGAGGGCGTTTTTTTGTGTGATCAGTTCAACATACATCTTTGCTGGATTGGAAAATATTAAATAAAAGAGTTTCTTCAATAAAGTGAGTTTTATTCATCTTCTTTACGAAAGGGTTTTACACAGGCAAGTCAGTCATCACAAAGGGAGATAGGGGTTGTACAGCTAGGCGAAAGTGGGATCTGTATCAGAGAATGGCCGCTACTATTGAGTATTGACCCAGCATGCAGCAGACGTCGAGGCCTTATCCGAATTACATGCTGTGACTGTGACCGCATTGTACTCAGCTGTTGTGATTGCCGCCTCACCAGCTGCTCTATTTTCCATAGGTTTATGCATGCGGCCGCAACCTCAGCCAATAATACGCTAATGGTTTGGTGAATCTCAACCTCGTTCCCATGGGCTCAATCTTGCTGTGCCATGGAGTAGAGGTTGGATGAATCTGCTTTCTTACATGTAGATGTTTGGGAGTAAGCGGCCATTTCTGGAAGTAATATTTCCAAAGTGCATAGCAGAAGGTCGCTAAATTTGAATGTGGAAGCGTCCAAAAGGCTGGGTTTTTTTTTTGCTTTTGTTTTTTCAGGTGTATTTCTTAGGGGCCGGTGGGGACAGTCACCAACTATTTTTTTATGTGGCCTGATAGTTGTTACACATACACTTGATAGTTGGACCATCTAGTTGACCATTTTGGAACCAGGCCCTGAGGAATGCACGCATCACTAATGATCAGTAGCCTTTTTCATAACTTAGAACAAAGTGAACCCTTGACATGCAGATGTAGCAATAGGATGACGGAGACTGTGAATGCAAAGAGACTTGCAACCAACTGCAAAATGTGAGGGACAATGAGATCTTGCAAAATTGGTCTGACTAGGGTCGCTTAAGTGGCACTAATGGTTAAAATGTAGTCACTCAAGTATGTGCTGATCTGTCAATGCTGTGAAGCACTACTGGCACATACAGGCAGCAGCCTGTCCTAGATTTACCTTATTTTCTGTTATTTTTACTCTTGTGTATGCCAGAGCACAAGAACTCTGGTTGAAGTTGTATGACGTTTGGAATTCCTCTGGCTTGTCATGTTCGTTTGGCTTCGGTTTTGATATGGGATTTTGGTTTTGTGTGGACTCTATTTGCACTTTTATTTTAGGTTGGGTTGGGTTGTGGTTGGGTTTAGTTTTGGGCAGTTGTGGGACCAAAATCTGTATTTTCGGTTTTCCCATTTTAATTTAACAATCTGAATCTGAATTTCAAAACCGGTAACCGTTACCCGAAACCCAAAAAAAGACTGAGCGACTAACTTTACCACAACAATTATTGCCTTTGATTGATTCCAAAATAGACTAGCTGGTTGTAAATACAAACACATCGCGATCATCATCACACAATCCAATTCAGCCAGTGGGCGCCTCTGATCCGTAGTGTGTGTTTATTGACTTGTTAGTTTGATTGAGATACCTTGCGATGGCTGAATCCCATGTCTCGTGTGTCTTGAATTCCGAATTGTCCAATGTTGCAACCACAATTATAGGACTTCAGAACCCGCCGTAAACAGACCAGCCCAAATGATAACACAACAGACGAACTGGCCCCCAATGGCAAGGCACATAACCGAACATAATTGTTACACAACTGTAGTGGCAAGGCACATAACCGAATATAATTGTTACACAATTGTAGTGGCAAGGCACATAACCGAACATAATTGTTACACAATTGTAGTGGAATCATTGCAAATTATCCAAAAAGACTGACATTTTGAATGGATTTTTTGCGTGTGAATTTTAGCCTAGTAGGCTTGAATTCTAATTTCCTGGTTGGATATAAAACTGAGCTTGAATCCGTTTCCACTCGACAATTTTATTCCTTTTGCCCAGAAGGAAATGACATTGAACGTTCCTAAATGTGCAAAATAATTTGCCTCGAAATGATTAAGCTTGTTGCAATGAACAATTTTCATCAAGTAAAAAAAAGGTTGAGTGCATGTACTCACTTTCCATCCTGCGCTGGTTGTTGTCGAGGGCACAGCCACATTTGTGAGTCAGTACGGAACTTAACCAATGAAGTCAAATTAGCTACAGCACGGTGCCCATCATGTGCAAGACCCTTTGCATGTGCACGGTTTTGACACGTGCATGTAGAGAGCTCAGTCGCAATTGGATGCTCTAGAAAAATGGGCCATACACGCATGAAACGTAGAGGGTGGTAACATGAAAACAGCTGTCAATTACAAGATTTTAAAAACGTGAAATGAGCCAAAATTCACTCGTTTGGCTGTCAGTGGTCTGTCAACATTATTCTCGACTAAGTGTTAAATTGTGGCACATGAGAAATGAGTGGAAGAAAGACTAGGGATGTCGCAATTGAGCAATTGGAACTACCCCTCTAGACAATCACTGCATGCTGTGTATGGCTAGCGCACAACACAGCAGTGTAAATCTTGCAATACTGTGGCTGGATGAAAGTTATTGTATGTGAAGTCTTCTTAAAAGTGGAAATAAAAGCCAGGAAATATTCTTTCATTTTAAAAATTTGTAGGAATACGCATTTTTTTTGACAATTAATGCCTATCACTTGTTTTGCCAGGCTATGAACATGATAAGTATGACGTGAGCCCACTTTTTCGTGCAGGTTCATTTATTTTGTGTGTGTAAGTTTTTAGTCGAACGTTACGAAACAGTTATTTTCCCGAATGAACTTGGCCCCACCCACTGTTTTACAGAAATCTGGTCATGAATGTTTGTCCCAAAAGTTGCATTTACCCGAGATTTCCATCAGTGTTACTTTTAGTCAAAGGTACATGTATTGTTATAAACTTTTAAATATAGTGTTTGACAAACTGCAAACAATGATTTCAATGTTGACAAAAACTCTGTTTTAGTGACAATTATGAATTATGACCTATCTGAATTATGCAAATTGAAAAGACGCCTTGATTCAGTTTTTCCTGAGTGCAAATAATATTTACCTGTGAACAACCAATTGTACGGTAGATGTGTGAGTTGTTCACACTTTCAAAAGGTCAACAAAAAACGGATAACCAGATAATTACTTTTTTCAAATTTTGGTTAACTGGTTTTGAAAATCTCCGATTTCTCCTACCACTGGCTTTGGGTTTGAATTTGGTTGTGTGTGAGTTCAGTGAGGTTGATTTTTTGGTCAGGTTGAAGATTGAGTTTGAGTTTGGACAGATTTGGTTTTGTGAATTGGAGCTAGAGTTAGGCCTGGGGTAAAAATAACAGTTAATTATTACTGCCAGGTTTGTAAATGTACCTATGGAGTGTTGATGTTCAAAGTGACATTTACATGACCACTGCAAAATGTTTGCCAATAAAAACAAACTTTGACATCTTGTTACAGTTTTGTTGTTGGTTTACACTTTTTTTTCTGGTGTGTTGCTAGGCATTTGAACCAATTGCAACAGCTGCCAAGAAGATCATCTCTAAGAATGGTTTCGCCAACAGAATCAACGTTACATCTAAAAGGTCAACGGAGGTCATAGTGGGGCCAGGTAGACATGAAGAAATCATAATACGGCTAAATAATAACATGGTTTTCCTTAAATGGCTAATCAAGACATTACATTAGTCTGAATTACAAGTCAATGAGTAAAAAAAAATCAACATACGAGAGAAAGAAAAACACCAAGGAACCTTGTTAAAAGGGAAACACTAGAGATTACCCAGGCAGAGATATTGTTATATTGTCCAGGAAAAAAGATAAAAATGAAGAAGAAGATATAAAACACTGAAAAGGTCTTGTGTCTCCAACCCAGGAATGTTCATTCAGAGCTTGAAAGAGCATCTGATATTTGGATTCCTGGTGAATCATTCCAGAGTGCAGAATGAAAACATTTATTTAGAATCAAAATAATTCAGGCATGCATCTTTTCCTTGGATCAGCTGATTTCCTTATGTTTCACTTTACACTCATGCCAATGAAAATTGAAAAACACTGTACAAAGTTTTGTAAAGATTGGAATTTCCTCCTTTTTTTGTCGAAGCCCAGTTGCTGGAAATATGTATCCATCATGTTTAACAATAAAAACTGTACCGGAAATATTGACAACATTTTATGTAATATTTCACTGTACCTTTTTAGATGGTGACATGCCACACAAAGCCAATATCCTCCCAGCGGAGGTGTTTGATACTGAACTTATTGGTGAGGGGGCTATTCCTACATATCTCCATGCGCATCGTCATTTATTAGAGGTAGGTTACCCCTCCCCCCACCACCACCGTCCCTCCCTGGGGAGCTCTGTAGCCTTTATTTTAAGACTAATTGACTTTGGCATAAGTTAAGAATACATATTTTATAATGAGAAACAGACGTTGTGAGTTTTGATATCATAATATGAATGTTATGGATCGTTTCTTAGGATTGTAAAGATTTTCTTTCCAGGATGAACTGTTAATACTTGGTGTTGGGCTGGAAAAATAATAGATAAAGAGCAAAATTTACACTACTTAATTTCCCAGAAAGACTGCCTCTGCATTCCCCATTCGGCTACTATCCGCGCACAAATCGTTCAGTCTGATCTCGTCTGGAAGTGGCACAAACTCCTGCCAATCCACATAGCAGGCAGCAGTGACGTACTCATCTTGCCTCCGGCCAAGATGAAGGCTTGCCCGGGCGCTGCCTCTGTTCACGACATCCAGCTCAGCCAAGTGTCACCAAACCAGTTCAAGTCAATCACAGGACCACTGGATGCAATCGACTTCCACTTCAGCCAGGGGGACTTCACGGCGTGTCGGACTGCGACAGTTGCTGGCACGGTGCAGTCAGACGGGGTCTGCCATGGCATCTTCATGTGGTGGGACCTGAGCATGGACACAGAGGGAGAGATTCGGCTGAGCACCGCACCCACGTGGGTCCATCCCCAGGGTGACGAGGCACAGTGGAGGGACCACTGGATGCAGGCAATCTATTTCTTAGACCAACCCTTGGAGGTATGCAAAGGTAAGTTTCTTCTTGTCTTTTGTGTTTGCAATAGGTTAATCGGTTTACATGGGAGGACTTGTAAACGCTGGTGTTGGAATCAGGGAGGACCGGGGGACCAGTGGTCCTTTCATTTTGTCAGCTGGGAGGTTTCCCCCCCCCATTCTTTTTATAGGTCCCGTAATGGGATGGTGCCTAATGGATCAGCCTATTAATGACTTATGCCCGATGCTCTCTACTTTGAAAGTGTTCTGCTGCTTGTAAACCTAGGGGAACTGTTGGTGGCAGATTGACAGAGAGCCTGCTAACACATGCTGGCAGCGTATGATCACAATGGATAAACATTGAATGTCCAATTCATTTTGTACACGCACATTAGTTTATGGAGGTGACCATGTCTTGAACTTGAACTTACTTAGTCTTCAAACTCCATTTAACTGTACACAATGCCTGTTGAACTGTGTAGGGCCAATAAACATATGTACTCGGTTTAATGGAGTTTACTTTGACTGCTCTCTTTTAAGCTTGTCCCCCATCCAAATGCCTCAAGATCCCATTTTTATGTTTGGCAAGCACAATCAATATACCTGGGACTTTCTCTTTGTGGCAATTTTTAGAGTTTATTTTTTGTGGCCTGTGATGATGGGTCAAAGGTCTAAATTCATTTTGCCTGACCTCATGTTAAAATTCTAATTTTTTGCAGTCTTATTTGTAAGCAAGAGGATTAAATGCATTGTGGGATAGAATGGGGTTCATTGACACAGTGCATACAGTCGCCGTAAGACAAGAGTTGTTGAACTGGCAGACGTATGAGTTACATTCAACCACAAGAAAGTGAAAAAAGCAATCTTACCATTTCCAGTTGTGGAAAATAATTCCCCGGTTAGACACAAACTGCCTTTTAGAAACAGAGAAACTTACGCTCGTATGGTTTTGATTTCGATTTTCAAGTATGATTTCGGTTTTGTGTGGGCTTGTTTTGCTATCTGAGCTTAGGTTTGGTTGGGTTTGAGTTTAAGTTCAGTGAGGTTGATTTTTGGTGTCGGTTGGGATGAAGTTTAAGTTAGGTTTTAGTTAGCTTTGGTTTTTAGGGATTGGAGCTAGAGTTGGGGTTGGGGTTAAAATAACAATTAGCTGGTTATCACACTTTGGTACTTGATATCACACTTTGGTACTTGATATCACACTTCGGTACTTGATATTACACTTTGGTACCTGATATCACACTTCGGTACTTGATATCACACTTTGGTACTTGATATCACACTTTGGTACTCTGTACCACCAGTGTACTGTGGTAAACTCTTGATGCAGAGTTTCTTGTCTCATGCCAGGGGAGACACTGCATTTAACACTGTCTCACGATGACTACAGCCTGTGGTTCAACGTCAGCCATTCAGACAAACCTCGGGTCGACCCCGAGAGACCCGTCTGTCACTGCGGGGTACATGTAGCATGGAGTCGACCTCGGATAGGCATGCTGAATGATGCTGTCCGGACAGAAGCCTACACTCAGGCTCTGAGAAAGGTTTTGCTCATTCATTTATCTTCAATTGTTGCCCTTTCTTGCACATCTTCATGACTCCATGTGTACTACTGTACGGAAGACGACTGACTTCAGAAGCTGACTATTGGGACCATTTTGTGTGTGTTCCATTTTGCGATGCAAATCTACTTTTTGGAAGATTCGGTGTCGTGGTTGAGTCTATCGCAAGTCTGCAAGTCCATCACCAGTCATTAAGCCAAGTCTCAAGCAACATGTGTTCAAATGAAATGTGAAAATACATTCCTGTACCAATGTTAATTTTTACAACCGGTCTTATGAAAGGACTTGTGACTATACTTGTGACGGACTTGACTACAACGCTGAAACAATCACTGCCACCACATGATAGCAACCTCTAGAAAATAGAAATGCGTTTCTCCTGATAATTCCTCCACTATAGGTTGTGAGTGACAAGACATTATGTGTCAGTGTGAGTGACGGATCAATGCTGCCTCTCATCGCAGCAAGGCTGGGAGCCAAACAGGTAACTGCAGGTATCCCTGGTTTTCTGCAGGGCCAAAGGTACATGTACCTTCTCTGCATGACATCATACATGTGGCAGAGCACAACCAGTGCTTTTTAAACTGGTGCTACGGCTGAACCGCCGAACCAAACCCAACATCATTGAACATGGAGACTTCTGAACCGAAGTTCACTGTGCCATTGATAGTGCACAGAATGCACTTAAAGTACAAAAGGAATTGAATTGGATCAGATTGCACTGAAGTGTGATGTTACCGTCACTGCATGCACAGACATATGCAGGCTCATGCACAGGACTTTAACATCCGCATGTACATGTAAGGTGGCTAAGCATTGCGCGATGAATAATATATATGGAAAGTGTGCAGTGTCCTGCAATAGACATGATAGGGTGTTCACGACTGTGCCAAATTTTCACTGGATTCATTGCATTACTGAAAAGTTTCCTATACACAGTGTTGAAGTGCAGAACAAATGCATCTGATTCATCAGCATGAAATAAAATGAATAATAAAATAATAAAAAATGAAATTTTCCCTTTGAAATTGTATGTAAGACAGAGTATGCAGTAATGTCAAGATATAACGTTCCATCTCCTTCTGTTTGCACCTCCATGCCATAACTAAGTAGTTTCAAAAAGCTCTATGTAATGAGTGAGTGATTCAATCTGCACTCCTTTACCAGTGGCTCTTCTTTCCCCCAAACCACAGGTGTCCTTGAGTTGCTTGCCTGGCCAAAACCGCAAGGGGGGAGAATGTGTTCACAAATTCTGATAACTTCATTCTGGATAGATTGTGGGGAAGTTGTTCAGGAGCCTTCAACACCCATCTGCAATTGGTCCTCAACTTGTCCCACGCAAGATTTGAGATGACTCCTTATTTTTCAAACCTGGAACGAGAAAGCAAATGCTGTTTTAGTTGGGTTCTTCAGATATTTTGGGTCTTATTTTTTCCTCAGGTGTATAGTCTTGAGCCAGATTCCATGTCTCACCGAGTTCTGCAGGACATGATTGTGGGCAACAACCTCAAAGGACAAGTCATCTTGGCTGACAAGGGAGCACAGGCCCTACCCTCAGAGTTTTTTAGTCACCAGAAAGTATGCTTAGTGTTCTGTCATTACACTCAGGGTTCCCACAGCCCTGGAAAAATTTGCTTTGGAAAGTCACGGAAATTTTATGGAAAATTAGGCAGAGGAAAAAATGTCATGGACATCAAGATCCTGGAGGGTTATTTTTGATGGGCAGCCATTTTGAATAATGGAGTACTCTGTAATGATAAATTTACAAGCTGTTCCTGTCGGTCTGCAGTCTCCCAGTTCCTAGTATTAAAACAAATATTTCTGCAACATGGTGTTAAATACCATGAAAATATTTATTTTGTAGTCCTGGAAAATTCATGGAATTTGGTTTTCAAATTGCTGTAGGAACCCTGTACACCATTGAAAAATGAAGTGCACTCTAAGTCTGACATTGTAGCAATTACACGAATTGTCTGTGTGGATAGAGTAAGAAACATGGAGACTAACTTCTTTTATAATAGGAGTACATTGATTAACAATGGTTTACAATGGAAGTGGTAAGAATTTCATGTGGTGACAGATTGAATGCTCTATTCTGTTGGGTAGAGTGAAATGGTTATTGATTTTGTTAATGAAACAGACGAATCAATCCGTTGTTCATCAAGTCGTCATTTTGATTTTCCAGTCTGGTGTACAAGTGTACCACAACATTTTCACGTACCAGGCTGCGACCAAAGTTTTTCAAAAATCACATTTTTTGGTATCCTCCAGATAGATGTTTTGATTGGCGAACCGTTCTTCATCTCCAGCACGCTACCGTGGCACAACCTCCACTTTTGGTACGCCCGGACAGCCCTGGCCCTGCACATGAAAGACAGTGCCCTCGTGCTGCCGTGCCGTGCCAGGTTGAGAGGTGTTGCCATGGAATTTGACCACTTGTGGAAGTTTTATGCTCCTGTAGATAACGCGGAGGGATTCGATGTGCAGATATTTGACCAACTAGTACAGGTATGGCTAAGAAAAAGTTTTGGGGCAATTTTAACGTCTTGTGTTGAATCCTTTGTGTCAAATTGTTAATGGCCTTCTCCTTAGACCACAGGAGAAACACTGTGCATGTTGGCATTAGGTTGTGTGGGAGAATGGTGAAAAGTATGCCCAGATAATTTGAAATTGAATGTGTACAAACTTGTTTCATCTTCACATGACATCGGCAGGGTGGCAGGATGGATGTAGGATGGGCTCAGGGTGACCATGTCAAAACCATACACTCCAATAACAATAATTGGTTGAGCACACTCCAGGCAAGATGCTTACAAACCTTGATGTACAGATGTGGTGTGTTGTGGCAAAGAGTAGTGTGTTGTAGTGCAGTACTTGGAGTACCAAGTTTGCTGGAAAATATGGAACTGTATAAGTGGGAACAAAGCTAGAAAACGATCAACATTTGATGATACATGCACAAAGGTAAGATTACAAAATAAATTCAAGACTGCAGGTACCCTGAAAACTCAGTTTCATGATAAACTGATTGTTATTAACCACTTGCTGTTGAGTAGCCCAGTTTTAAGCATGTATTCTTTATATGCATAGCCGGGGTCTCCGAAATCTGACAAAGGAAACTGGGCCTTGTAACAAAAGACCGTACTCGCAACAAAAAACCAGGCTGCTCGGATTTACCAACATTTTTTCAATGTCAGTAATGGAGATAATCCAGCATTTTTTTAAAACGGTATACCACTGTTTGGGGCATTGAGTGCGAGCGGATTACCACCGGGGAGCCACACAGTACCGCTGCGCGCTAATCTGGCCCCTATTGAAAAAAAGGTCAGCAGCACACTGCCAGTTTCGTGAACAAAAGAAAGTTACGTGACACTGCACAATCTGGGCTCTTTTTACAAGGCCGCAGGCCTGGCTGAAATACTCCAGCGTCAATAGATGTTGTCTGTCAGATTAGAGTAGAAACCAGACAGTCCTTTGTGTGGGTGTAAGTGTCCAGTAAATGAAGATTTGAATTTTTCAAGAATTTTGAAAACAGAAAAAAATGAGAAATATTCCCTCCCAGCAGAATGAACATTCATAAATGCCCCTGGCATGATGTGATTAAACAGTTATGATCCAAAGTCAATATTTTATGTTGTCAACTTACCTTAATACATTTTTTATCCAATGCCCGTGTTCTTCAGCTCTATTTTGCAAACTAGTTCAGTATTTGGCAGAGAACTAGGTATTCAAACAGTACTCAACTGCAACACTGGCAAAGGGGCATCGTTGATGTGTAAAATGTTTAGTGTCTCTTGTCCGTCCTTGGAGCCCAGGACAGTAATGCTGTGCATTTGTACTAATCAGGCCATTTGGTGTTTGTCAGTGTTTGAGATACGGTATACTTTCTAATGTTTGGTTTCATTCTGCCAGACCTCTTCAGCCATCAGCGATGAAGCCACAGAACCACATCCCCTCTGGGAGTACCCTGGTCAGGCTCTGACGTCAGACTTTGAGCTGATGGAGTTTGATTTCACTCAGCTTGTACCGACTGACATACGGACATTCAGTGGAATGGTTGAATTCCTTGGGTAAGCTGTCAAGACCATTTGACCATGGCACATCATTTGTTATCTTGAAATTTGGTTTGTCTCCTTTATCCTGCTTTGATTCAGGGAATGGTGTATACCACTTTGTCTAGCTGTGCTTCAGAGCAAGTTCGCAGATCCGTAATCAGTGGCAGGTAGTCCCTCTGAACAGTGTTACTGTTGGCTATATCTGTATATTTGTGGTGGCCAAAGACTCTTCAGCTGTTCAGTTGTAGGGTAGTTGACCTTTTGGATCATTTGGGTATCAATAATGACAACCGGTTATTGTTGAGTGTTGGAGATACAAAAAACTACATGTAACTAGCATTACTTCCCCTGCAAGATGGTCTTTTAATTGCTGAGCCCAATGTCACAATGCAGGGAATACCTTAAATAAAGAATTCCTCCATGAGCTAATGGCTGATTGTTACGCAGGATAGAAAGGAACTCTGGCTTGAATTGATGTTTACATCCAATAACTAGGGATTTAATGCTTACAGGTTAGAAGTTCTGTTTCGGTGCTATGTAAGCATAGAATGGTAACCAGAAGGGCAGAATTGTGGCCCATTGTTACATTAACCACTTCCTGCCGGAGCGGTTATCAATGTTGATGATGCTGGGCCGGGATTTTTATCATTTTTTTCTGTTTTCAAAATTCTTTAAAAATTCCTATCTTCATTTACTGGACACTTACAAACACATGAAGGACTATGTGGTGTCCACTCTAGCCTGACAGACAAAATCTATTGATGCCTGAGTATTTCAGCCAAGCCTGCAGCCTTGTAAAAAGAGCCCAGATTGTGCGATGTTATATAACTTTCTTTTGGTCATGAACCTGGCTCAGTGTGCTGCTGACCTCTTTTCAATAGGGGCCAGATTAGCATGCAGTGGTGCTCTGTGGCTCATTGCTGAATTGGTGGAGCGCTTTTGTCCCCGGTGGTAATCCGCTCTCTCTAAATGCCCCAAACCGTGGTATACTGTTTCAAAACAAGGCTGGATTATCTCCACTTTTAGAGCGAGAAAAGGTCGGTTATTCCCAGCAGCCTGGTCTTTTGTTCCGAGTACGGTCTTTTTATTACAAGGCCCTGTTCCCTTTATCCGAGTTCAGAGACCCCGGCCACGCATATAAAGCATACGTGTCCGAATCGGGAATCCCCAGCAGGAAGTGGTTAAAGGAAAAAACTACATTGCATGGGTTCTTTGACCCAAAATAGACGAGTAGAGTACCATGAATTGTGTATGTGGTGGATATGGGAATTATTGAATTTTTGTTTTACTTCAGGCAAGGTATCTGTCATGGTGTTGCCCTCTGGATGGAGTACCAGCTAGACCAAGAGACCTGGGTCTCCACTGGACCCCAGCTTCCCGTCTCCTCTGCCCCTTCCAGAGACCTAGCCTGGGACAGGCACTCAAAACAGGGAGTGTATTTCATCAAGAGCAACCCCAGGGTAGCGTTGGGGGGACAGATGCGGTTTGACGTCTCCTTCAACCCATCCCACGGCAGCATTCATTTCAAATTTGAGGTGTGACAGAAACAAACGTGTGTTTGAATTTGTACTTGCTGGGATCAACTTGTGTCAGCGCATGGCTTCTAGCAGGAAGAAATCCTGAGCACAGGCAGGACACGTTCCTACATATCACCGTGCCTACAGCTGGACAGCTAGCGAGATTTAGGACTGGCATATGGCAGCGTATTTGAGAGAGTTTTATTTGCGTTTCTGCAAGCACCTCCTTGAATCAGCCGAGAGGCATCGACATGCTGTCATTGGTCTTCATGACATTATTGAGATGGCAAAAATGATCTAGACCATTTAATGACCTTGCACAGTCATGCAGATTATTGTCACTCTCAGGTCAAACAAAAATTAGTTGTGTTTCCTATTACACTGAAAAAGAAATTGGGGTGGTTTTGTTTTTTTTACTCTAAATTTCGGATGATGGTATTTGGGGGGGGGCGTGTATATCTGTAACAGGTACTAAGTGTCAGATTAATGCTGTACATGTGAACGTCAATATCACATATCAGCATTGTGATTGAGTTGTAAAGCAGCTGGTTGTTGAAATTCAAACACACGGGCCATCCATCTCAAGCCAAAACAAATTTAAAACAATACGATGTACAGGATGTACACAAATTAGGCTCGGGGCAAGGCACCATAAGTTTTTATAGTTTATTGATTTGTTGAATAAAAAGATATAGGTTCCGCATGATTTTCTAGGTTGGGTTGGGCAACTGGAAACACACCTTTTTTTGTTTGGCCTCAAATACACGCACACAGTACAAAATAAGGAACTGGGATGCATTTTTTGAGTCATTTTGAAGTACATGCACGTTCTCCCCCCCCCCCAATATGGAAGATAAATGTGAAAGATTGATCAGGACGTGTACCTTGTCATGTCTTTCTTGGCTACCGTGCACGATATGGGGCTGATGGGTAACCCCCCCCCATGTCCAATCCCTATACACACTCTAGACTATTGTTACCTAACACATCCCCCCAGAACTCTGTAAAGAATTCCTGAGATTCCGATCAAACAATGATCAACACAAAGGCGGGGGAGGTTCTCTCCGCCCCATATCTTGCATCATATGCTTTCCTACTAGTTATGCTCGGCTTTACGAGATCATCGACTTTGATCCACAGTATCCACCATCAGGAAACCATCTGATCCTGGGAACAAAATGATGTACTCAGCAATTTGCATGTCTTCCTTGATCAGTAGGCTCATTGCACTATTGCTACAATTTTTACGAAAAATAAAATTGGATTTCTTTGCTCTTGCATGCTACCCATGGATCCATCCGCCACTATGTAACATTCAATGTCATTGTTAATTCAAAGACAGACATATTTTTCAACCGAAAATGGAGTCATTTAATTTTAGTTGAAAGCTCGTAAAAAATGTGATTATGTCGAGTCTGATTTCCACTTCTGTTGATTGCAACTTATCAAGGCACAAGTTACCCAATACTCTCTTTTTTGAAGCAAATTACATGTAACACACACACAAAATATTTCATCTGCTTGCAAATGTAATTCCAAATTCTTTACAATACTGTAGATTGTGGAATAATTTGCAAAAACTTTGGCAGTTTTTATAATCTTTTTTTTGATCTTGTTTTTCATGATCTGTTATGCCAGTACTTTATACCGAAAAATGTTTGCATGGTAGTTTATTGATATGTTAATTCTTCAAATTCAAAATGTTCCCAAAGGAGAAAGTAAACATGCAGTCTGCATAATAATATTTTAATTTGTGCTGTTGTCCATTCATTCATGTCACATACCAGCATTTTTTATCACTGACTTTCCTTCAATTCATTCCGATTCCAAAGCTACCAGTTGCATTCACACATACCAGCATAAACTTTTGCATGAAATTCCTGATTTTCTAGAAAATGGCCACATTGTCAGTTTGCATAGTAATGTCTAACAGTGCATATTAAAAAGTTTCCTGATACCTAACCAAAAAAGTGACAAACTAAATGATAGCAGGATACAAATTTTCAAAGAGGATGCCCTCAGTATAACAGTGCTCATCTTGGCCGTTATGTTCATATTTTTGTACAAATGCTGCTAGGCAAAAAGACAAGCATTTGTTCCATATGCTTAGAGCCAACATTATGTCCATATAAGTTTAGCTGAAAATTCCGCTTTCCGCAATGTGCTAAATCCTGCAGTCTTACCCTCTAAAACTAATCAACCAGCTGAAACAAACTACATGTATAAGCTAAACTGTAACAAAATCAAGTTTTGAATTTTAATCTGAAGTATTTATTGAACTGCACAAAAGAAAGATTTATTCTGGTGTGGAGTACTGTCAGTACATTGAATATTTATACAAAGCAAGGAGTTGTCTTGCAGAGAATTACAGTTCAAAAGAGATTTACTAGTAAACAGTCTAGTGTAACTTGAACTTCATCATTCAGAATCTAGTTAAAAATGAGCCTTGAGACAACTTGGTTCAAAAATTTCAAGTTTCATTTATTTAGTTTGATTCTTCGTTAGTGTTGTCACTATCGTCCAAGATTTCCAAACCGAGGATGATTCTGATGAAGAGCAATCCGATTTTTAGACCTGAGTATTAAGTTGGACTATTTCAGAAGGGTTGAAGACAAGCGCTTCACTTGGGCAAGTTCTTTGGTTGCCCATCTCGGTCTAGCAGGTGCTGAGACGAGTCCTCCTCAGTTGCCGGCCCTGGTCCCACCTTGGTGTGGATGATGTAGCGTAGGCTGTTGGGCCGGGGGTCAAAGGGCACAGCAGCCTGAAGCTCCTATTAGAGAAAAAAATAATGCAAAGGTGTAAATGAAAATTGGACCATGGAATATTGGAATACGGTGATGATCTGTGTATCTACTAGCATTGGACACATTTCAGGTTTTGTAAATTTTGACACAAATGCTTCTTTGACATCAAACTTCAGTTTGCTTTCATTTTGACCTTGAACCAGCTGTAAGTGCCACCACTAATGCATATCTAGACTGAGGTATGAACAGTTATGCAGTGGTGGGTATTTCAACCCAACTACCTCACTAGGTGTCTTTAAATCTGCAGGAATTCCCCTGATGAAAGAAGCCCCGTTTGTCTCTTCTCCTTGAGGGAAGAAATAATTGACCAAAGAGAGAAGCTCTTCCACATCATCCTCCAGGGTGAAGATAACAGCATTGGGTCCTGCATCAAATGTGTACGCTGCCTGCAAAGAGTGTTTGGAAGAAAACAATGCTTATGATGGGCTATATTCTGTTAAAAGATGATGGAAGTAGAAAAGGAAGTTTGTATTAACAGATTTTTCTGTAACAGTAGTCATGCAAATAACCCTTTCCAAAAATGTCACTTCACTTTATCTCCATATAACATAAAGAGATAATGATGGTACATATTTAGTTGAAAGATGGAAACCCCAAGAAGCATTGCTTGTCAAGTGGGGGCTCCATAGACACTTAAGACAAGAGTATAGAAACTGCAGACAAATGTAATTACCACGTAACTAGAAAAAATGAAGTACACATAAATGAAATGATAGGCAACATACACATACACAACTGTGAACCAATTTAGAAAATCCTGGCCAAATCTTATTGGGCTTCCAACCTCCAGACCCCTATTCAATGTTGGGTCTTTGCGTGCTGTCTGCATGCCGGCTGGACATGACAACATTGACTGTGGGATGAGGGGGGCTGGGGGCTGGAGAGCACATGGCTATTGTGAAATGTCCCAACAATTCTGTCTAGGATTGTAGAAACCAGCAGTAACAAAGAGGGTCCTTCAACTTTTTGACTACCATCTATTTCACTCAGCACCTACGTACTTTAGTCTGATTGTGGAATGCATTGAAGCCATGCACCAGTCTGACAATAGTTCTGGATGTATCATTCATGTAGGAGATGGGTGGATGGGTATCTAGACACACTGCATGGAACTGATTGCTGTCCTGTAGGAAAGAACCACATACACTGCAATTAAAAGTGAAAATTGAAGTGATCTTGAAACTCATACCCAGCGAATGCCCTTCTAGAAGGGCCACTTGCGCCATGTACAAGGTAATTTTGACCTGTTTTCAGCTTTAAAATGGGGAGAAATATCATTGAAGTCAAATTTTGGGGGGAGAAGAGGAAAAGATCAGGCGGGAGTAATGGCTCTCCAAATCTACTAAAGTAAAAATCACTTGAATTGGATCCTTTTTTGTTCCGAAAACGAAATCATGATTCAATAAAAATGTCCTCTAACAGAGAAAATGCTTTGTACCTTCATAGTTAATTCTGCAAATGATTCAAAGTTCCTTTCCTTGATTGCAGTTGCTATGGCAGCCATCCTCTCGGGTACCACCACATCAGCCCGATACTTGAGCAGTGGGCTGGTCTGAACGGTTGCCTGCATGCCTGTGGTGCTGCTGGTGGCTTTCTTCTGGTCACTCACCTGAGTACAATCATTTTACAAGTCATCTTTTCAAAAGAATGTCCAAAATTATGCCTGATCTTGATGCAAGTCGCTTAAATTTTGGAGGAACAACTTGTGATGTACTGGTCACCATCTACAAAGTAAAAATCTTTGTTCCACTAGACAGGCCTGGACAAACCTTTTGTGCTTACATTGTTACAGGAGTTGAATGACAAAACAGCACCTTGAAGATGGCCACTACGCGTGAATTCTATAGGCCCCAGTAGTTAGCACAAACACAGCTACACAATACACAGCATAACCAGGTTCCAGCCAACATGCCTTGAGATGCATACAAGAGGGGATTGAGTTGACTTCTGCATAGCACAAAAATGTGCAAATATTTTCTGCTTACAACTCCGTAACACTTGGCCCAGGTTTCCTATGCTAACAACTTCTGCATTGTTTGAGATGTGACATGACCAACCAAAAGCACTCCTTGAGAAAAAACACTCACACACAGAATGTTGTGGACAATTTCAGATCAAACTGGTGAAGAATCTAGGGGCATAGTATGAATTGTTAATAATTTGAGCTCACAAATTCAGATGAAACACTGAAGCTAGCCAAATTGTTTTCCCAATGCTTCTTCAGAGATTAATTCAAATAGAGACAAATTCAGTGGTCACGGTAATGCTTTCATTCATCATTTGCACTGACCCCCTGCCATGGAACAATTGCTCTGTTATAGTTACTCCAAATCAAACCAAACAATGCATAATGCCATTGAAGGGGGCCATTACAAAAATCCAGTGCAACGTCGCTGGGTTCATCTATATGAGTAAAGCACAACAGTTAAGAAAATAGTGACAAAAAGGGTATTTCTCTCTGTAACTTACCACTAAGATGAGGATTCGAATTTCAGGCCAGTAGTCTTCTGATACAACTTGCTTGGCGATGCTGTCTTCTCCGTTTCTTTTGCGTCCCATCAGCCACTCCACAAAGCCACCATACATGCTGCGACACGCGCTGCCCGATCCCTGCCTGGCAATGTCAGACACATTGCCTTCCACACCGTAAACCTGAGCTAGCGATGCAACTGGTGGCCAGAGTTGAACCAAAACAAAAGTCTGTTTTTAATAGTCTCGGCAATTATGAAGGTCTCCCTGCATGACTTTGAAAAGGCCCTGTCCAAAAGTTGTGGCTACAGCTGAAACTAATACATGTGACTATAGAGGCCAACAAGCCACTTCTCATAGGATGCTTGCACTGATGTAGCCGGTCAATTCAGCCACTGCTAAATATGGTGTGTCCCACTTACCATGGTTATTTAGAAACTGCAGCTACCTTTCTTGATATTTAACCCTGGTTTAATAATCTCATAAATTTCTCACCCAAGCAAGCATAGCCGGCTGCTGACGAAGCAAGTCCGGCTGCCGTCGGGAAGTTATTTTCTGAGCAGATATGCACATGCCAGTCCAGCATCTGCTCTGGGTCACAGCCTCCTTCCCCAGCTGATGAGCTGTCATCCTTGGATGGAGAGCTCTTCCTCTTACGAGCTCTTTGACGAACTGAGTCACAAAATATGAAAATAGTACATTAACAGCCACAAGTCACGCATTTTGCGTTATGTTTTGAATACTAGGCTAGCATGTGATGCTTCATGTGAGATGAACAAATTCTCTTCATACACCACCAAATATGTTGGCTGGAGTGAGGACTGCATGCTTACTTTCTCGAAGGCATTTCTGAAGGCGTGGATTGTCTAATGACTGTTCCCTGTAAATAAATTTTCAAAAGAAAACAGAAATACATTCAATGACCTCCTTCCTTCTGATTAAATGAATTGAATGTCTTTACCAACTCAACAACAGGATAAAACATTAACCTTTGGCTGGTCCTAATGTCTTTATATTTAAGTGTGTTCAGACCGTTGATATGATAGAAAGTGCTAGGTAAGCATAATTATTATAAAAATTATTAGTGGAAAGAATATCCCCTATTCATATTTTAAATTTACTATGTTCTCCACTTGTCACAGTAAGCCTTGTTTTACACTGATTCGTCAGCAAGCCATTATTGGCATTCTTTTCTGTGCAATTTTTATTCAAAAACAGAGGACAGTTATAGGTTCTCACTTTCCATTGAGCCATATTCTGTCGCTCTGGAATGCATTGCTTGCAGCCACAGTAGTCTTGGTGCAGAGCTGATCAATGTGGAGTGTTGCACTGAGGGAAGAGTTGACCGGAAGGATAAGCTGTTCATTTCTCTTTCCCCCTGAAAATGGACAAGTCAATAGAAAAAAATCACATATATCAAGTAAAAAAATAAGCAAACACTTTATAATGAATATTACTATCATCCTAATCCATCTTCCAATCACTTTTCAATCCGATAAATTCTGTGTAGTGTGTATATGATTTTGACACCCTTGAAATCTAACTGCATTCATCGGTCTTCTTCTGATATTTTCTATCAGTTTTCAAACATTCTTCCATCTATTGCAGGGTTTCTTCTGGGCTGTTGGTGAGTCTGAGGTGTTAAGAAAGACTGAGAAAATTGAACAGTGTGCGATGAATGCACAAAACCCCAACTGCAAGTAAACCCGCATTCTACATGATAACCATATATCGTAGGACGTGAACATGGTGAACCATCTGTTAAAAGACATCATTTTCATTTGGAGTCATATATTTATGTGAAAACAACATTGATTAAAAAAGATAAGTTTCACTGGCACAGTCAAGGTACATTCAACCTATCACCTTTAAAAACCTCAAGCCCTTCATTCCTAAAAACAAAATATATATAAAATCAATTAGATTAGTGGCCAATAAGATTTTGGCCATTGATAACCTTAGTTTCTGAAGGTCCTGTTCTTTGCCCATGACACTATTAGGTATGATTGCTGCACAATTGATTGATCTTGTGACTGATCTTTCTGTTCTTTTTAATTTTCAAAAGACTCTTTTGAAACGAGAAAATAATGTCCGAGACTTCCAACAGGCATGACAGGATCAATTGACAGTGAAGTTTGACTGTGAAGTGGTTTATACTCATAAATTTCGAAACACTGGAAAAAATCTTCTTTATATGTATGTTGCATGTAGGCGTTAGGAGCCATAGAGAAAACGCTCAGAATTGCTGGTACCGGTAACTTATTTTCAACACTCCAGCCTAACCGAAGAACGAACCAAGTGGTCAGCGCTGTCTATAGTGCCTGGTGGTAAAATCACAGTTGCCATATTTTCATTTTTATGCAACTGCAAAGTGTCAAATCTAGCAGAATGCAATTTCATGCTATCTACAGATATATCTTACAATATTTGATGACTGCTATGTTCACAGGAGCTCTGCAGGTGACGATTTTCATGATTTCTTCTTTTTCTTAGCGATGAACCAGCACGTCCTGCAAAGTAGAGGTTTATGTAAATTGTTAACCTTTCAACTTTGAAAGTAAACAATAATCTGGTTACCTACATCATTTTGTTATGAAAATTACGCGAAGGAAGCCCAGCTAGGTGCAGGCAGAACTCGGGAACAGACTAAGCAAGATGGCAGCCTCCATGGACAGCATGTTTCGATTGCTTGCCGGGAAACGGAAAATGCATCGAATCGTTTTAAGATCAGGTGTAATAATGAATGTAAAGAGATGGGTAAGTTCATTCTTTCATTGGCCTTGTTAACATATTTGTGTGTTTTAATCATCGCTTGAACTGAAAGAGAAATTGTGAATTTATTCTTACACTTGTACTGGGCCAAGGCCTAAACATGCCAAATGTGATTATGCTATGCCTCAACAATAATACTGATAATTGGGGCGAAATTACCAGCTAGCATAGTTACTCTATAAAACTAGGATTCAATTGATATGTAGGCCTCTAGACACAAATAACGCCATGACAGTGTAATTGAATATAACCGATCCTGTCCAAAATTCGAAAAAGAGGAATACTAACACCCCACGCAGTAGAGCTATGTGTTTTGCATTGCAATTGTCATCCAAAGTCTTTTGTCTGTTGAAACATTCCTGCTGTAGAGGTGCAAATCACAACTCAGAGACTGTCCCTGGATTTAGAGGGGACAACACCAGTCCCCCAAAAGAGAGAATGTCCCCATAAAAGGGGACCTTTTTCCCAAGTGGACTAGGGTCAAAAATATCCGTGCACTATTATCATTTTTTTCTCCCACATTTTTCATTCATGTAAGATATTTAAATTGTTTTATAAACTTTGCGCCATGTTACTCTAGATTAAGTATATTGTAGCGCCGGCAGGTCCGGCCGAGGGGGGCGCCAGCTCGGACCCGCATGGAGTTGGCTGGCTGCCCGCGCTGGTAATGCAAACAGCCCGCGGTTTTCCCGCCTCGCGCCTGCACAGTCCCTGCCGACAGGTGCCATGGTTAGAGTTGAGCTGAAAATGCATTGTTGTGGACGACAGCATTAAAAAACAGATTTCGTGACCAAAACGGCGAGTTGCGGCTGTGTGTCATTCTATACCAGCGTGGAACGCTGATCAGTAGGACACGCTACAATATGTAAAGGATTGATATTGGAAACAATTTTTCTGTTACAGTCTTTTTCCCACCTTTTATGCTAAATTGCATACTCTTGCTCATAATCCTAGAAGTAAATGGTAGGATTTTTTTTACGGCAGCCTTGGGTGTTTTTTCTGCTGCATCTAATTATGGCAATAAAAGAATACCCAGGGCAATGGTAGGATCTCCAAGCCCACTTTAAAAAAATTGTCCCCACTTGGGGGGGGGCATTCTCTGTTTTGGGAAACTGATTTTGTCCCCAAAATAAAGGGACTTCTCCACATTTAGGGACAGTCCCTGAGTTGTGATCTACGCTTCTACTGTCTTATGAAGTATCACATATCAATGACTTTAGGACTATATTTTTATTCACAACTAGATATGGGAAGACTAGGTCCCTGCCTGACCACAGTCATTATGCTTAATTTTGTCATTCCTGTGCTACTCTTGACTGTGATGTACATTGTTGGCATGAATTAAGAACAATAAGAACTGAAAGCAGTCAGCCAAGTTTGGATGATTTCCTGCATCACAGTGTCAAATTTTGGATATTGTATGTTATGCTTAATTTTTTGTTTTTTGTTCTTTGTTTTATTTCCAGTTAGCAACTGTGGCAAACTACCAAACCACAGTGGACAACTCACTGACTGAATTGAAAACGTTCCGAAAACATCCAGGAATTATGCGAACAAAAAATGTCAAACTTCCTGATGCTTTACTACAGACCCTTAATCGATACCTGGCTGGTGAGCTCAAAGACAGCTCTCCTGCTGTCTGCACCAAATTTCTTTGAAGCTTTGATAAAATTTGAATAAAAAGATTCCATTGATTTTCCATTCCATGAGGGCATATTTCAAAGTATACAGTCTTGACAGTATGCTTCGTGTACATACTGCAAATTTTGATATGAGTGATATTTCTAAGCACTAATCAGTGAGATCAAGATATTCTCCATTTCCAAAAATGATATTTTGAAAATTGACTTGGAAATTTTCCAACTCTTTAGCGTCTGAAGAAGTGCTCTATGTAGATTTGTTCACCAGTGAAGCCACTTGTCGTCCTTGCCTGTGCATTTGCCAATCTCTAAAACTTTTTGTTGCTACTTAAATGACTAATGTACTTCATCTAAAAGTGTTCAATGCACCAACTCCATGATGTGGTTTTGCATCAGCCAAGTACATGTATAAGAACAGACAGTTCAATCGAAAAAAGATCAGTTTTATACTCTTCACATAATGTATCTAGCTTGAATCACCTTTTTCCCAATGAAAATGACCAAACTTGTCACACAATTCGGAATTCAGTTCGACTACCAAAAATGCCGACTTTTGTTGACTTGGTCACAACTGTATAACTTGAAGCATGAAAACCATCCTGTTCCTCAGACAAGCCCATGAAACAGCTTGCACCTCGTGCCAAGGCGCTCAGCAATTACCTCTGGAGCCGCCAGCTGCCATTGGAAGAAGCACAGCTCAGGGCCAAGGCTCAGGAGTATGCACAGCTGCAAGGCGTGGAGGGTAGGATGATGCATTTTTTGGGGGGGGGGGGTGAATGATACTTTCTTTACCTGGAGAACAAGACTCTTCACCCCAGTCAATCACCATTCAATCTAAACTCACCCCCGTCAATCAAAAGTCAGCCATAAGTCTTTCAAAGCTCAATCACGTCATTCACAACTCCAGTCAATCACAATCATTCACCACTTGACCACAAGTTCTTCAGTCAATTACAAGATGTTTGCAACTAAGTTAGAATCACATATCAATTGCAGATTGTTCATGAATCAATCACAACTTATTCACAACTTTGTCATAAGTCATTGACAAGTCCATCACATGTCAACTTACAAGTCAACCACAAGTTAGATGACAAACAATTCACACGTCATTCACAGCTGAATCAAAGGTCAGTCATGTCAATCATAGTTCATTCTCAATATCAGGCACAAATGTAATAAGGGATTTACAGTACCAAAGGACTCAAAGGATAACCCACCTGCAAACTTGATGTATTGCAAGGTTTAATTCCAGTTTAATGTGGAATTCTTTTCTTTCCCCTTTGTTTTGCTGTTGTGTCAGATATTGATGAGGACATGTTGCACAGTCAAGACTTGCCTAAAGACCACAAAAAGAAAGTGGCCTCCATCATGAACAAACTGAGGAGGCATATCTATCACTGGCAGCCTATCAGGTGAGCAGTTAGAACCATTCTACTAACCACTAGACACTTTCCTTGAAAGGTTTAACGGTGACATGCTTTTCTCTGGACAAATTGTTTGCATTGCATTTGCCTCTGACTGTGTTGAAAATTTATCCATCAGCCTGCTCAAGAAACACTTTAAGTAAATGTATAAGTTGTAATAAATCAAAAATACATGTAAATTAATATTCCCATCCATTACATTGTGGCATTAATTTATGCAGCCAGAGGATTCTGCTGTGAACAGAGAAGATATTAAAACTCAAAAATATTTTTGTTTTAATCTTGCTTCTAGGTTTGATGAAACAACAGTGTGTGCATACACAATGTCCAGAATAGCTCCAAACTATGCCACTATTTACAGGGTGCTGCACGAGGTACATGAATTGTAACCCACAATTATGTCTAAAGATCAAAGCCCCTGAGAGATACTTGTTTGATTTTTAGATTACATCTCCCAACAATTTCTGTGAATGACCACATAAAAGCTGGAATCACCTCTTGACATTCCTAAATACACAAAAAGGTCTGTCTTATTAGAATATAACAAAACATAACCACTTTCTTTGTTTGGTTCCATGTTATTAACATTGTTATTTCTTGAGAACTTGATCTGAAAATTAACCAGCAGAACTTTGTTGGTTTCCTTATTTTGTAAAATGTACCAAACTAGGGCATCTTGCATTATGATGTAAGTACACTTGATGTGTATCTGTTAAATTTTGAAAGACTTGGTTGGAGTTGTAAAGTTTGATACAACATAAAACAAGGATCAAAGAAATGAAGAAAATAGGCTTGAGTCTCCATGAAACAAACAAACACCCCAACACCCCAACAAAC
>NW_019091413.1:790397-817105 GCF_001949145.1 Acanthaster planci
GAATAATATGTTGCCCTATGCAGTTAATTTGTTGCACTAGGTTGCATCTCAATGATTTCATCTTCCATTGTTCTTTTGCAGATCAAGAAAAGGGTGCCCGACTTCAGTCCTGAGGCTTTGCTTGACTTTGGGTCTGGTATTGGGACTGTGTCATGGTAAGTTGCCTTAAATGCTCCCATGGGGCCTCATAAAATTCCTTTTTTGTGGAGAGGGTTTCATTAATTGCAGCTCCAGCTTCTATTGGCAAGGTCAAGTATAGACTATAGTTAGATCACCAATACTTGTGGGATATTTCCTTTGTTCTTGTGTACAAAACTCCCACACAACATGCCAAAAATTTCAAATCACTCCTATTTAAACCAAATTCACTTTCCCGGGTTGAAATTTTGACTGTATGTCCCTCATATAAAACACTTCAATTTGCGACAGATTTTTACCCATCAAAAATTTCCCCTTTTTGAGTTTTTTTCCAAATATCAGTTTCGTGAAATTCTTGTCTCCATCAGCAAGAAGGAGGTCATTATTAGAGGTGTACTTGAGCCAGCTCATTACTTTTTTGTGCCATTTGCAAACACTGAGTTTCAGATTCCACAAACAAAAATGTCAGAAGGGCAAATCATTATTCGTGAAATTTACACACTCCTGCGTCAAAGTTACCTCTTCTGTTCCACATGGATCAATTAAAAAAAAGATGTGTCTAAGATGTGGAGTGATGTGACCTGTGAAAAGATGACCTAACATCATTGATCTCTGTACCAAATTTGTTGTCTACAATTTTACCCTCTTTTGTCTTAAAGGGCTGCGCATGCTCTCTGGGGCAACACAATCAAGGAGTTCTACTGTGTAGATACATCCAGGGAGATGCATGATGTGGCAGAGGCATTGATGAAGGAAAGACAAACTGAAGATGGAGAGAGCAGAAACATCATCAAGGGTGTCTACTTCAGACACTTCTTGCCCATGTCACTACAGGTCTGGGCCCATTTTGTGTGGATGCGAACTCCCAAAAATTCCGTACAGCTGTCAACATTGTCCGTACAGCTGTCAACAAATTGGCCTTGGTATCCAGGACTCAGAGTTGAAATGCTGAGTTTACAATGTAGCTGTGCTAACCAGTATCTCACATGCATGCTAGTTATTTGTGTAGAGCAGCCAACAATGTGACCAGTAACTGTTGTACCCAGTATACTGGTGAACATGACGGATGGTAGTAAAAAACAGGTAGCAATGTCAGAGCCCGTTGGAAACTACATCAGCCTACATGGCAGAAAATTTGTGGTTTCCCCCCAAAATCAATGGTTTTATAAACATTTTCTGGTCGCTGCCTCCATTTCTCAAATTTAGCCTGGCTTGTTTTGTTTTCATTATTATGGACAGAAGAAATATGACCTTACGATAAGTGCCTACTCCCTGCTTGAGCTTCCAAGCAGAACAGATCGCCTGAATACCCTCCGGACATTGTGGCGTAAAACGGATCAGTTTTTGATACTCATCGAGTGTGGCACAAATGAAGGCTACAAGACCATCATGGAGGCCAGGGACTTCATTCTGAATGACATCCAGAAAGAGGAGGAAAGGAACCTGCTCAAAAGAAGGGTCGCCGAGGGTGTTACTAGGGAGGTTGCAAGGGAAGAAGTAGGATTGGTCGAGCATTCCACAACCCTTGCTGGTCACGTGTTTGCCCCAGTAAGTTATACTTTCTCTCGACATTAAGTCAGGCATGGTCTATGACCTTGCAATGTTTTCCCCAGAGGGAGAAAATACAAAACTAATTGTTAAGGAAACTTTGAGGGAAAATGGAAATGTTTGAAAATGCATGTAAATATATTAATACATTGGAATTCTGCTTCTTTACAATATAATTATTTTGGATGGGTGTGCGGTACCTCCTCTAAGAAAATTTTTGTGTGCCTTTTAGAAGTAAGATGAGATTTTTTGGGGGGACTCATTCTCAAGTTGGTTCCTACATAAAGCGTCATTGTCCTCTGCCTGTGAAGCATGCAACTTCTTTCTCCATATAAATTTTCACTGGCCTCTCAAAACTGCCCATTTAGGAATATGTAGGACTTGGCTAACTTTTCACGTCTCCAAAACGTAGAGGGCTTTCTTGAGTGACGCTTGTACCCACACTCTTTAGCTACTACCTATTCCTGCTGTGGTGGCATACTTCACAGAATTTAGTAGTTTCTAGTAGAATATTACATTTCCTATTAATGGACTTGTCTTTGAAAAAACAAATAAACATATTGAAAAAGCTTCTGACGTCATTTGAAGATTTATGTGGCTTGCATGTTTTGTGGTAGTGTCAGCATGACCAAGACTGCCCCAGGATCACAGACAGCTCCAAAACCCCCTGCAACTTTGAGCAGGACTTTCATCACTTCAGCAAAAGAGAAGAGATCATCAAGGAGCGATTCTCCTACCTTGTGCTCAGGAAAGGTCCCAGAATATCAGGTAATACACTATATAATGTTCAGTGCACGACTTTTAAATGCTGTGAACCCTCAGTCTCCATGCATTTGAACTCAGAATCCCCCATTCACAGAAGCAAATTCTTTATGCATATGCAGAAGTTAATTTTTGTGTACCTAAAACAACAAGGGGATATCAAACCCTATTTTAACCACATGCTGCCGGGTGGTTTGAAGAATGCAGTGCATACATACGGGTGAATTTCAAGATTTTCAGTTTTCAAAAATCTTCAAAGTTCAAACTTCATCATTTCAATTAATGGACGTTTACACCTACATGAATTACTGTCTGGTGGCCACTGTAGCCTGACAGACGAAATCTATTGATGCCCAAGTATTTCAGCCAGGCCTGCATCCTTGTAAAAAGAGCCCAGATTGTGCGGTGTTATATAACTTTCTTTTGTTCACGAACCTGGCACAGTGCACTGCTGTCCTCTTTTCAATAGGGGCCAGATTAGCGTGCAGCAGTGCTGTGTGGCTCATTGCTGCGGTGGTGGAGCGCTTTTGTCCCCGGTGATAATCTGCTTGCACTAAATGCCCCAAACCGTGGTATACTGTTTCAAAACAAGGCTGGATTATCTCCACTATTGAAAGTGAAAAATTGTCGATAACGCCCAGCAGCTCAGTCTTTTGTGCCGAGCACGGTCTTTTGTTACAAGACCCAGCTCTTTTGTCCGGGTTTCAGGCTCCCCGGTTTCATGTATAAAGCCTATGTGCTCGAAAACGGGTCCCCTGGCAGCAAGTGATAAAGCCAAAGGATGCATTGAAATTCCTTGGCTATGACCAGAAATTACATGCAAGCCTATGGCAATCAGTTGCAGTTGCTAGCAAGTGGCTTCCTTATCCAGCCATTGTCAAGCATCTTGCATGCAGCTAATGTGTCCAGTTTCTGTGAGGTACTCCCTCACCAGTGAAAAAGAAAGAGGTTGGCCCGACACTGGTCGTACTTTATGAAGACTTACGGTCTGCTTTACACAGCTCCGATCGAGATCAGTGATCCAACGTCGGTTCACTGACACCAGAACCCGCCTAACAGATGGAGTGAACCAGTGTTGGGATCAATCAACAAGATCCAGATCCACGTGAAACAAACAGGGCCTTCATAGATTGCATACATTCAGATCATATGTTCTCTGCATCAATTGCACAAGACGGAATTCACACCATACAGCTATATATATATGAAAACTAGAGTGCTGTCTCACGTACAAAGTAATGCCAGCTGGGCGCATCCATGTTTGTGCACAAACCTATGGAAAACTTGAAATGTTGTAGGCTATTGCATATGTACATCTGTGTTCTAAAATGATAAGTCAACAAAACTGATACGCAAACAACCTGAATGCACACTAAGCAAATGCGTGCACGTATGCACTGCATGTGAATTTTGTTGTGACATTTTTTAATTGGATTTTATCGGTACACAATGCTCATGACAGCTGCTGCTCCAGAGCTGTCAACTCACTCAACACTGGCTGAATTACGGGAACGACTTTGAATTTACCTGAACTTATTAATCAAAAGACAGTCATCAAAAGATATGCATATGAAATCGACCTTGCTCAATTGTAAGGGAAACATTCAATTTAAAATAATCAGCTATGGATGTGAATAAGCATGTGCCATTGCTCTGTATGTGTATACGTGTCTTATTCAAAAGACGCACTGACGTTTGTGTGTGTTGAACTTGCGTGTTGCATTTGGAATACATAATTGGATATTCATTGTATCTGATTTTGAATGTTCTACAAACACGCACAGAGATTCAAATGTCTGCACCCAGGACGACGTCAAATTTTCTCCACCCTGAGAATGAGAAGTTAGTGCTCTAGTTTTTATATACATGTATAGCTCAATGGTTCCCATACACAGGGTGCCATTGTTGCTATATGCAGGTAAGTTAGCACCCTTATTGAGACTAATCTGAGGACATGTCATTACCGCAGTGGCACAGCACTGACGCACATATTCTTAATCTTGAGGCCACATGAATTTTACAAGGCACATCACCCTGTTGGTGGAGGAGACCATGTGACATGCATGTACCATCTGCACGTGAGTATCGCACCACAGTAGTAATGGATTCTTATTCTGCTTGTCAGATTGATCTCAACTTTTTTTTTAACAGGTGATGATACTGGCCATTGGCCGAGAATTGTCCGTCCAGTTTTGCCACGTTCTCGTCATGTAATCTGCAGGCTCTGTTGTTCCAATGGTCAGCTTGAAGAAGCAGTCATCACAAGGGCCAAGCATGGGAGGTCAGTCTGTCTTAATTCAAGTGATAAGACACCCATTTGAGGGAAGGCAGGAGGTCCACTTCTCCTTGCTCTCTGAACAGGATGTTGATTGACATTTACATGAATATTTAAGTCTTTGAGTAGACCCATACCGGGACAGTCTCGACAATTTTTAATTTTATATTTATGCTTATTATGTAGAGTATATGAAACAATAGTCATCCGTTCTTTCAAGCTAATTTTGGAGAATTACGAGATCGATGGCTTCATAAACGGATTTGAGTTTCCAGTGACTTGATTGCTGCATGGAGGAAGGAAGCCGTTACATTTTTCACCCAGCACCAACACAAAACAACTAAACTAGAACTCTTGGCAATTTTGTCATTTTTCTGCCCGCAGTAATGAAACAAGTCGGCCTATAGACCTCTATCATAGGGCAGCCATCTTGCTTTTCTACCATTCAAAGCAATGTAACCAAACTGAGGCCGTGTCCAAAACAAGATTCCAGAGCTATGGCTACGTCTGTTGTCCACACATCCCCTTGTATTTCCAATGGAGTGAAGGCCTAGACCTAGCTCCAGACAACAGATTCAGAGGCAGCCTATGGCTGGAAGGACATATAGTCTGTTCCCTTCACATATTTATCAATGTGTGAAGTTGTGTTACTATTGCCATTGGGTCTACAGGGAACAAGACAAACATGGCAGCATGATGATAAAAGTCTATCAGACGGCTGTTAAGTGACTGAAGTTCTAGTTTAAAATGCCTCAAGCTACACACATTAGTGTCACAAGTATCTCCTAGCAATGAACAACCTCTCTTGAGTGAATGACTCTTACAGACATTGCTTTTGGAAGTCCATTTTTAGACATTCCCCCACCTATCCACTCAACCCACAAGTGCTGCCCCAATAACAAGCATATACACTGCTGCATATATAAAGGATTCCAAGTGTCAAAACTCTTCTCAACTTTCCCTGTAGGGAGCTGTATCGGTGTGCCCGGTACTCCGCATGGGGAGATCTTCTACCCATCTGTAGACCTCAGGAGAATGTACTGCCAGAACAACAAACGGACACTGAAGGACTACACTCTGACAGTGACTAAGCTTTAGCCAGGCCAGGTCCACATAACTTCCCTCATCTCAGAGCTTCCAAACTTTAAATCTAAACCAAGTGGGGATTGGAGTTTCCCTGGATAACTCCTCCAGGCATGGATGCATATTTTGGGGTAGGACAGGCTGCCACTTTAGAACACATTCTGTGGGCATTTTTTTAAACTTTAACATTATCATGAATGGCCAGTGTGTTACTGCCTCTGTCCCAAACTGGTTCAAAGTTAATTTGGAACAAGTTGTAGATCAAGGTGTTAAAGTTCAGATACACTGCATGTTGGAAATTTCTTAGAGAAGTGATTTCTTTCCACTTGGATTTATTGCCACATAACAGTACAGATGAGATGGTTTTAAAACTCTGTATATTTTGGTTGAAAATGCGTGCATCCATGCAGCAATTTTTTTCTTCTTGGAAAGAATGAAATGTCCACAGCCAGGTAACTGCAAACACTTGAGAAATGTTTCAAGTGTTTACATTTATCATGAAACTAATTATATAGGGAAACTGACTAGGTGCTTATAAATGATTATAGGTGAACGAAGAAATTGACTAGCGCAGGATTTGAACCTGCAGCCTCCAGAATACCGTCCTGATGCTCTACCAACTGAGCTATCCAGCCCTATGTTGGTGGCTCTTCCCATTTGTCAATATCTCTATTCGGGGGCACTAAGCAGAAGCCCTTAAACCTTAAACACCATGTAGCCAGGGATCACACCCAAATAACACACGTATGTTCACCCACATGCCCTTGTGCACTACTTAGTTGAGAGTTAGCACATGTGCACACGGTCACTTAACTGTAGATTTCGAGGCACGTGACGTTGGACATTGTTCTGACACTTCTTTCTGCGGATGGAGACTATTATTTATTTTTAACAAAATACAAAAAAATGAAGTTTACAGAGATAACCAGATAACTAAAGATTGATCAAACATTAAACCACTGTATTATAATGAACCCAGTTGTACCAAATTTGAAAAATTTCCGAAAAAAGTGATTGAAAAAAAAATAAACCCACAATCGGATTTGAAAGAAAATACATCCACGGTCTCTCCCACCTTCTCCAGTTTATCCAAACAAATGAAATGAAGTGCTATGTGTATTAAGACCTGATAAAAACATTGTTAGTATTTTCAAGTTATTGCAAATTGAATATTTTGCATGAGAATCATTTGTCCGTAGTAGTGCATGTATACGTTTACGTGCGTTGATGATGTACATGTTCATGTACAGTACATGTATGTGCACTCATAAATCATGGCTGACTGAAATTGAAAACTGAAATTGATCAAACTAACAAAGGACAATTCACAATAGCTTAAACATAACATAGTAACCTTTTTCAAACATTCTTTCAATTATTCAAATATGCAACATGTGTGGAAAATCTGGAGAATAAGTCAAGTTTTTGAGTTTAAAATACCCTTTTTATGTTTGGAAATTCACCCCATTTTCTCTGAAATGTCACTTATGATTCACAAAAAACACACCACAAACTGAAAGCCTGAAGCCTTTTTATATTTCTCTGGTATAAATTCAGCAAACTTTTACACGGTGCGGAAGATCTCAACGGATGAATTTTGGTATAGTCGTTTGCTGGCTAGCATCACCATGTTAATTAAGCAACAGAAAGTGACCACAGCTTTGCCGAATTTAAGTGCATGCACACAAACTAAGTGGAAGGGATGAACATACGTGAACACAATACAAACTGGGAAGTGTTGAGCAGGGATCACTCAGAGAGGATATGGCCTTTTGAACATAAATCATGAAACAAATACATGTATAGGGAAACTGACTAGGTGCTCGTAAATGTGTTTACATTTAGTTTGAAAAACAGGAAACATTTGTGTTTTTTATCGAGCTGCACTCCCAAACCCTCTATCTTTGTAATAGGTTTTCTTCCCAAACAGAACAGATAAAGTTATCCATCCTTACTAAATATGAGTCTTTATTTCTATAAAACGTTAATAAATGAGACAGATTCTTTTTTCTACTTTGTTTTATTAAATGTACATTTATTATCATCTCATTAATTTTGTATGTACACAGGGTTAACTTACAAGTTACAGTTTGTGATACTTAGCCTTCATGATTGTTGTGTTTCTGATGAAGCTAGTGAGTTTAACAAGTCACCACTGAGTAGGGTTGCACACCATGCCACAACAGTGCCAACAAGTTGCATGAACGAAAAAAGTTGTCTATGCTGGTTGTTCTTGCATATACATGTAACTGAATACAAATTGCTTCATGAGATGTATACTATACACTTTAGGGTCAAAGAAAGTACTCTCCATTTACAATATTCCTGGGCTCTGATATCAAAGTGGCAATGGACAAACAGAATGCTTTCTGGTATTTGATAATCAAAATACTCATCTTACTTACACCAGTGTCACTTTTCAATTCCTACAAATTCGTCACAAACAAGTTTGATGCTCGAGTTTTGGCACAAAATGTGATCTACATCTGGAATGCCCACTTGGTACTCGCAACATTACAGCCCTAGCCTTGCCAAATCCAGCAATACACTATACCAGTGATAAACATTTCACAGCAATGGCTCAAGAATCCTATCCAGATGCATATGTTCCTTAAACAGATGTACAATGTCTGTGAGCTACTAAGCTGAAATCTGTCAAGCATTGATGAGTTTACTATGGATTGACAACAGTGGCTCATGTCACTGAAATGTAAATATCCCGAACTGACAAGTTGGTGAACTAGTGACTTTGATCTCCCTTATTCTGTGTCAAGTTGTCAACTACTTTACTGTGAAGTAAAGAATCCCCCTCCCCAAAAAGGAAGCCTATTTCTTAGTTTTTGTAAATTCAACTTACAATACCAAAACAATGGTGAAATAAACAAAAAACATACAATCAAAAGCTAATGAGTGTAGCATGCAGAGTAATGTGATGACACTTCTACTCAAAATATTTTATGCTGAACAAAGGTAAAGAACTGGCAGGTAAATATGGATGGCTATAATGCCATATATAGTTTATTTATTTGGAGGCAATTATTAATTGCTGAGTTGTTTGGATTCTCCTTTTAGCTCAGCTCAAATGTGCTGCACAATGTAAGCGTCAGAAGTTGTTTCCTTCTCAAACTATTCTACTCTGAAACCAAATGACAATGTATTCTTCAAGGTCTACTTCCCCTGTAAATTGCATTTGACAAAGACATCTTGTCTCATACAACTGGGGCACCTTCACGTTTAACTGTGGGGTGAAGTCAGGGTGTAGTGACAACAGTTGGGATTTAAAGAAGTTTAGTTCAGTGGAGCAAAGACAGAATGGCTCTTTACAACATGAGTAACTCCATCTCTACATTTGTCAACTATATCACGATATGTGATTACAACATGTAAAATGCCAAAAACCTCCAAAAAACTTTGTAACAAAAAGTAAGAAAACAAATGAAACAAACAAAATTAAACATGATTTGATGAACTCCAAAAAACACAACTGACAACCAAGTTTAGATGCATTCCACAACTGGTAAATAATAACCGAATCTCATACAACGTTGCTGTTGATTGAGCAATCAGTTCAAATTGAAAATGTCTATGCCTTTGTTACAGCTGGAGAGATGTTGGAGGTGACTATGTTGAACACTAATGCCTAACATGCAGACAAGCATGAGAAGGTGCTAGTAATGATTAAATATCTCAAGTAAACCCCCCCCTTCTTTGCCTCCCTAATTGGGACCATTAAACCCAGCAGCCCTCTCCTGCACTAGCTTCAGTTCCTCAGGATCGTCAATGTAGATTTGCGTCTTGTGGGCATAGGCCACATGCTTCACCAATTCCCACTCGTCGTCTGCCTCGTCCTTGCAGTAGGCGCAGATCCACCGGGAGGGGCCTGCCCAGGAAGATAGAACAACATTTCGACAGTCTTCGAAGGAAGGACAGTGCGGTTAGCGTGCATAGAGATACAGAAGCAGGGGCAAAGCTACACTCCCACTGCAGTTGGACATGCCACAAGTTGGTAGCACCGAGAGTTGCAAGGTGAGGCAGACAGCGCGTTGGGAGTTGAGGAACAAAAACGGAGCACACTTTCTCTAAATGAGCCTTTGACGTTATTCAGAACAATGGGCTCAGTACATCACACATTTTATCCATGAGGTTGATGACAAGAAAGGACAAAATACAAATAAAGAAATACCATCCAAAAAATGTAAGTTTTAAATCAAAATTTTAAAGTTCGAGATCTGAACCAAATGCCCCGGCTGAAAGTACAGCGGTGAAATTCTATACAAATTGAGCACAAATGACCTTTGAACTCTTTGCCCCCTTTCCTTCCACTATATGTACATATACAAATATAGTAAGCACTGTCTTCATTATATGTCATCCATGTAGATCTGCGTCTGGTGTTCTCTAGCCACGTGCCTCATCAACCCCCAACAGCTGTCTACATGAACCTTGCAGTAAGCACACATCCAGATGGGTGGCTCTGCACAACACAAACAGCGACCCGTCAGATACAAGGCAAGATTTATTCTACTTCCTTTTTCATTTTTTGGTTTTGGTCTAATCAAGGTAATATAGGTTTTCCTAGCTAATTTCGGATATTGTGCAAATGAGTTAGTAATACCAGCATTCGTTTTCGAGTGAAATAGAATGAACATTCTTATCTCCGTTTCTATTTAACAAATAAAAATTCTATTTCAAGGAGGGTGCATTCAGTCGTATGGAGTCTGCGTTCAGTTTCCTGATATTGCACTAGTTTAATTGAATGCACCTCTGCGATCCTGCATTCATCCTAATTTAAACTCAAGCTATTTCAGAAAATATGCAGGTGCTTTCACCTGTGTTATTTAAGGTATGCCTGATCAAGAATTGGAATTTGTTCGTGTACTAACAGAAGTTACATCATAATACAAGCGTTTAGTTGACTAATAAAATGTTTGAATATTCATGATTGAAATAAACCATTTATGCTGTCATTGGAAACTACCGCCTATTGCAGGAAACCTTTAAACACCAGCGTTGAGGGAACCTTCCGTCTTGTGCTGCGTTTTAATCATAGAGACCTTACCTTTTTTTACAGTTTGATAAGAAACACTATAAATGAGTAACATGACATTTATTTTACCTTGTATATACATGTATGTTCTTATCAAAATGAACGTATATTTTGTGATTTTTAATTACAGTTATTGAAAATGAATACTCACTTGGTAAAAAACAGATTTTCAGCGAATAAGAATGCATATTTGTTGTAATTGCAGAGAAATACGTCAATCCCAAATCCCCGTAAAGTATTTGTATTGTCTTTAATGAAATGCACATTCATTTATTCGAAGGACGCAAAACGAAGTTGAACGCTTGTTATTGCAAAAATGAAACCACGTTTTTTTAAGTCGTTTTCAAAATCTACGCTAAATTGAAATTTTGTTTTACAATTTTATCGCACATTTCCAAAATTGATCGGGAAAACCTATATTTAAGCATTTTACAGTAAACAACACATGTACATGGCTTTGTTATTTTCTGCATAATTTTTATCCACGCAAGAAGTCAGATCCTAATACACGCATGTTGTAAAACATCAGTCATAAGTCACTCATTCGGTCTGAAGTGGCAAGCTATTCCTATGGACTGTGAGAAAGGCATTCCTTTCTAAATGTTCACATCTCTTTCCTTTTGACCAGGCATATGTGACTCCAACCGTACAAGACTTGGCTCTAATTCTGAGTTTCATTAAAATCTCACATGGGAAGACTTCCTTCAGGAGCCTTCTGCCAGGAGCCATACACACTCACCCTGTCCAGTGAATTGCTGTGCTTTTTTGCCGGTGAAGGTTTTCTGTTTCTTGGCTGCTGGTGGGCCTGAAGGCACAATGACTGGGAGGGTGGCAGGGTCTACGTAACCACTGTATCAGGTAGGCAGAAAAATGGAGTAAAAGGTGAAGTACATGTAGAGAATTTTAACCTTCAGCTTTTCCCACAGCCAGTATTTATTTTCTTTCTGGTTTTTATTTTGGTGGGGGGTGGGTGTTTTTTTAATAATGGCAAAGAGGCAGGCAAACATTGACACAGAATTTAAAATGAGAAAAACAGCTCTCTGAAAGGAAACCTAAGGAAAGGCATCCTTTCTGGAAATGCAACATCAGCTTCAGAAAAAGAACTGATGGAGGACGTGCACTCCCGGGCTTTATGCCAATGCAAGTACCTCATATGTTGAACTTTGACAGTGTCAACCCTTGCGACATCTTTAACATGGCAGGATTTTTTTCAAACCAAGAATAAAAGATTGAAAAAATGAAGTCCCTATTCATAGCCGTTTCAATTTTTTTTCAGTATGACCACTACGGGCCACAGCATAAAAAAGAGTTAATCTGAGAATGCCAAACTTACATGTAGCTCGCAGTTTTTGAAACAAAACACCACAAAGCTACATTCTGTGTAAACTGATCTTACCCTGTGACATTTCCCTGAACTCTCTTGAAACCCTTAGGCCGGTTTGGGTTCGGCTCACTGGCAATTCTAACATCTGCAAGACAATATGATTTAATTCACTGAAAGTAGCCAAGGTTCAAAGAAGTTGATTACCACTCTGGGAAAGAATTCCATGCAGAGACAATACTTGTCATTCTGTTTATAAATCGTCGTCTAAAAAATTCTAAGTGTTTTCTGCGTAAATGCCTCAATATTTTCCTGCCTTAATTTCACTTTTGAGGACATTACATGTACATCTGTGGTAAACCACTGCCAGGGAAATGAGTGATGTCCGAGTATGGAACTCTTTCTCAACACTGCCTTTTACACTATGTGCCATCAATCTTATTCAAAATACTACTTAAACATGATAAATTTTGATGGCATCAGTTTTAAAGTTTGAACTAATCCAAGGATATGCCATACATGTAACTGTGGTGGTACCATTAAACTAGAGCGTGCAAGCAATTCGGCAAGTCACAACACACTTCTGGGTTGAAAAGGAATGTGATGTGGTTATAAAATCAGTCTACATTATACAGAAAAAATGCAACAATATTTCTTTTGAATTTGTTGCAGTTTGCGTTAGTTTTACACCAAAATGCACAGTAGCATCTTATAGCTACAGATTCCCCGTTTCCAATGATGTGTTATTTATTCACACACGGTCATGGATGGGAGAATGATCATTGTTTGGGGACAGTGAGACAAAGAAGGCTATGGATCAAGTTTCACTTGGAATACCAGCAGAAGTCCTATTCAGTTCTCCCTCTCTCCTATGAAATGTTTGTAATGGATAGGCCAGGTGTATTCACAATGCAATCAGGTGAATCATTACATAATATCTAAATGGTTGGCTAGAGGACCACGGTCAGGTTATCTTTCTTGGAATAATATTTGCACCATCTTTAAATTTTTGGGTATGATTGTACAAAGCCACAAATACTCTCTTCTCTGTGGTCAACCATCGTCTTGGACAATGATGGTACATGTGTACATGTAACTTCATGCGCGAACTACTGCACATGCTCTTTGTAGGCCTAAAACCTATGCAAATGATTCATCTGATTGCATTGTGAACACACCTGGCCTATCCATTACAAACATTTCATAGGAGAGAGGGAGAACTGAATAGGACTTCTACTGGTATTTCAAGTGAAACTTGGTCCCAAGCCCTCTTTGTCTCATTGACCTCCCCCCCAAAATGATTGTTCAGTCATCCATGGCCGTGTGTGAATAAATAACATATCATTGGAAAGAGGGAATCCATGGCTTTAAGGTGCTACTAGGTATTTTGGTGTTTAAACTAACATCATCTCTAAAATAAAAATAAAAAGAAATTTTGTTGCTTTTTTGGATACACTCTGCAACAAGGATCTGTCTCACGTAATGGATACTGTACAGTTTCTAGTTAACTCTCCAAATTCTCATCAGATGAAATGAGATCACATTGACCCCTGAACAATCTTTCTTACCGATGGGCTGCCGGCACAGGACGGCTCCATACTCCCCTTCAATAGCCTGCCTTGCATTCAGCTCATTGCTGTATTGAACAAAACCGTAGCCTTCGTGGATGGAGATGCCCGTGATGTGCCCGTACTTGCAGAACCGGCTCTCTATCTCCTTGGCCATCACCAGGCCTGTGTTCAGGTTGCCGATGAAGACCCGGGATGCCCTGGACTTCATGTCATTGCGGTTAGTCACGTTACTGATGCCTGGAGTCAGGCCAGCGTACCTGTTGGTGTGGTCGACCATCCCTGTCCCGGGGCCGTGAGGGCCATGTGCACCCCCACCCCCACCAGTAAACTGAGGACCAGCACCTTGGGGGTTACCAAAGCCCCCATGTTGACTGTAGCCGAATCCACCAGGGTGCTGGCCTCCAAACATGTTGTTCATAGTGTAGCAGCCTAACTACGAAGTGTGGTAATGTATATGAAATAAACAAAATTGTAGTAACCAGTACATGCTGTTCTGCAGGAGAGACATTCTGCATACTATCAACATGAAGCTATTCTACACAGCAGAAACATATCTTAATGGAATACATGGAAATGAATGTGACTGAATAAGGTAATATCAAAGAAATGTTATATTCTGCAAACAATACCATACTCAAAACGAACCCATCCAAACGTATTTCAAGTTTTTTATTTAAACTAAAAATGATTTTCAGGAGGTAGGATGGGTGAGATGGGGGATACCATCTTTGAAACTGCCACAAAAATATAAAAATATTTCATAAAATACTGTTTATAACTCCAATTCAACAATCCATCATTTGGATGCAAATGCTAGAATAACAATTAACAGTAATTCTTTGATGTGTAATGTATATGACATTAAAATCATTAGATTGAAAAGAAAATAAATAAATTGAATAAAATACTCACTTTGTGAAAAATGTTCTTCAATAAATGTCAGCAAAAAGGATCCCAAAAAAGGCTCCAAAAATGTTGCCAAAAATGTCACGTTGAATATGAAAAAAACACTGTGGGTAGATATACAGATAAAAAAAAAGATAATAAGAAAATAAAAATAAAGAACAACTTCTACAGATACTATATTTTTATCTTGTTCGGGAATAGTCAGGGTAAATAACCCCCCCCCAAAAAAAATAAATAAAACACCTAACAATAATATTCTTCCCCAGCGGGTATCATTTCTCCAACTGACTTCAATACAATTTTATCAGTTGTTCACCGAAAAGGGAATGGTGCATTGATTTGTGGGCAAGTTAGTGACTTGAAACTTAGTTAGAATTGTTAGTATGGTCACATATCATTACTGTCTTGGTTTCAAAACAATTGCGCTTCTGGCACCTATATAAAGTCGTTAAACTTTCAACTTACCTCGCCAACTCTACAAAAATCACAACCAATGATACATTTTCTTCAAAAAACAGACAGAATTCTAAACATGGACATCACTAGGTTTTCCCTGCAGGCAGGGAAAATATTGAAGCGTTTACTTAGAAAATACTTGGAATTTTTCAGACCACTCTCATACAGTTGTTACACATGTCGGGTGATTTCTGAATATGGAGTAAGTGTCTAATTAAGCCACTTGTCCCAAAGATGGGCAAATTTGGACAGACAGTTTTTGTTTGTTCAAAATTTACAAGCCCCAAATTATTACATATATCTGTTACACTGATGAAGAACTCTTCATGTCTCCATCCAACATATAGGATGCAGTGGAAATATGGCCTCAGATAGCACCCAGTGGTGTCAGTTTCAAAAGTATTCCTGGTAAAGGACAGGCAGTTGACCTTGGCTGCACTGGGAAAGGACAGGTGGCTATTCCAATTCTACATAAACTCTGTATGGAACTATTTCCCAGAAAGTTACTACAACCTTTAACACTTACGGTGCTGACCCAGAACCTACTTTTGGTGTACATGATTGTTACATTTTTTAACCACTTGCTACTGGGGAACCCCATTTCGAGCACCATGGATTTATACGCAGAGTCGGGGTGCCCAAAATGGGACAAAAGAGATGGTCCGTGTAACAAAAGACTCTACTTGGAACAAAAGACCTGCTGCAGGGAATTGCCATCATTTTTCGGCTTGCATTTTTCAAAGGTCACTGTTTTTAAACAGTATACCACTGTTTTAGATATAGCGCGCCCGCAGATTAGCACCGCGGACAAAAGTGCTCCAGGGCCCCCATTGATGAGCGACACAGCACCACTGCATGCCAATCCAGCCACATTTGAAAAGACGCCCCTCGCATTCACTAGGAACAGAGGAAATTATGCAACACCTCACAATTCTGGGCTCTCTTTACAGGGCGGCAGGCCTGGCTGAAATACTCCAGAGTCAATGAAGGTGTCTGTCAGCTTAGAGTAGCCACCAAACAGTCATTCTTGTGGGTGTAAACGTCCATTAAATGAAATGATGAATTTTTGAAGAATTTTGAAAACTGAAAATCTTGAAAATATCCCATATGTGTGCACTGCATTTGAAAAAGCAAGTGGTTAATGTTTACTTTTCCCAGCTGGTTGGTTTGAATCCACAATCATCCCCTTTCTGAATTAAGACATTGTTCCAGCACTCCTGCAATGAGCAATAGGATACTGCTATACACGGCGCATCATGCGCACATGTCGCACATCTCGCCCAATGTGTGTTTCCAGGTCACAGCAGCTGCCAGGATGGTTCCACAATGAAAATAACACAAGATGTCAACCCCAGCCACCAAAATTGGTCGAGCCAAGATGTGGAGCAAGTGCAATCATTAATGGGTTCAACACATGGGCAGTCTAATAAACACGAATGGCAGGAACGAAGCAACAGTCAACGGGTGGAGGTGAGAAATGGTAAGCTAAAAAATCTCATTTTCTTTCAAAAATACTCTGTGTCATGCTCTGAAACTTGGTTATCCCGCTTTTTAGGAGGTATACAGATTAAGCAGATATGCCAATGTTTGCTGACAGGGGAAATTTGATTTGTTAACCTAATATAGGCCTGGCAGATTAAGCAAATTTGCCAATGTTTGCTGACAGGGGAAAATTTGATTTGTTAGCCTAGGCCTAGCTGTCTTACACCCGTGTCACTGCCTGTGAACCATTTCACCACAAAAATTCGATTCAAACCCCATGGCGTTACGACACCATGATGTAAACCTTGCTGGCTCAAAGTCAAATGGAGTATGACAGAGTAGTGACTTTGAGTTCTTGAAGTAGTTTTTAATTTTATCCCCATAGGCTAGGCCTAGGCTACAGCCTATCTCTATCATGATATGTACATGTGTACAGTGTACGTAGCACTGTTACACCCCAACTATAGCATCAGTCCCAACTACAGTTGGGCCCGTCCCAACTAGAGTGCTTCAGTTGGGCCGGCCCAACTACAGCAGAGAGCTCCTGTGTGCATGATGTGCCCATCATGTGCCCAAGCCAAGTCATATTGTTTACAAATGTCATGTCATTGGTCATACTGCCTTACTGGGCTAAGTGCCACATTTTTGATAAATTGTGTCAAGTGTGAGACGCATTGACTTGGATAATTTTGAGACATTTCCCACAGACATTGGTCAACAATAGTTGGGCCAGCCCAACTGCAGCACAGTTGGGACTGTCCCAACGAAAGTTGGGACTTACGCTATAGTTGGGGCATAACAGTAGGCCTATTCTGTATGCATGTTCACGTTATTCCACAACACATTCGCTCGCCATTTCAAAATCAATGCAACATGCATAATTTTTTTCATCAAAAACGTAAATGTAACAGTGTTTAATACGTGTAACGCATGGGTCTGCTAATTTGAAACTTACCGGCTGCTACAATTCCTGAATTTCCCTACATTTGTAACGTCAGTAGTTAGCTACATTTCACACAAGCCTGGAAAAATATAGTATGGCTGCTCACTGGTAAACAAATTTCATACCATGCCGTTAAGTGTCGCGGAATAGACCAGTCGATCGACGGGTACCAAGGACAGGTGTTACCGGGGGTACCACTTTCATGTTTGGCTGTATACAGGTTAAAAAAAACAACAACAAAATAATGATTAAAATACTTTTAAAAAATGATAAATCTATTCTCTGATTCGTGTATATTGCAAATATGCCCCTATGTTGCCATTTTAGCTCTTATTTTCTTAATATGCCGACGTTGAATATGTTGTCAGATACATAAGTTGAAAACTCAAACGTGACAATGTACAACGTGAAGTTGTGTGATTCTCTCACAACTTCAAGTTGTCTTTCAAAAGTTTTATCATTTATTTATGCATTTATTATTTTCCTAGAAATTTATTTTTAAGGGTAATTAAGTTCGTAAAGTACAGAAATGAGGTTTGAGCTAAGTTTCTGTACAGTGTACACTTAGTTTATTTCCACCTTCGCCACTGGAAGAAAAGTTATTGAATATACAAGAGCAGGTGTAAATTTTGACCTTGTTGTATACAGCAGTAACAGAACCACGGGACCGCCATTCATGTTGTCGCGCCGGTTGGTATGCAAACAATTTGGCGGCACTTTAATGTGGACAACCTATTGACCTTGGAGACGGTTTCCGAACCCCGAAATGTTAGGCTGAAAACATTGTACTCTGATAGGTCAATTCCTTGATTGATATTGACCTGGGAAAATTGCCAGCCAATCAGCGTGGACAGGCTATATGCAAATTTGATAAAATCTCATTGTATGAATGTATGACAGACACGAGTCGTCGGGGTCCTGGTTGGGACCGTCAAATCAATACCAGGTTACACAGCTGATTATTGAAGAGTGTTTCATTTCTTTATAGGTAAGTACGAAATAAATACCGTTAATAATCTTGCCTAAACATGAATAAATAATTTTTAAAAAGCTGATAAAATAGTAATAAAATATAGTTCATATTCAAAATTGTATTTGAAGTAAAAGAAAAAGTTTTAATTGTTAAAACTGTGACAGACAATTAAAAGCACATCCCTTTAAAATAATTTCATTGATCCATTATGTCTACGTAAGGTCATTCATCGGTCGGGTATCTTTCTGTGATGACCGGGTGTGCTCGATTTCGCGATCTGCTTTGTACTGAATGAAACCTGCTGCCAACATACTGAAAGCTGGAAGGCTGTTCAATTTACACCAAATATTGTCGTCTTTCGCGACTTCCTTCTAGCGACAGTTGTAACCGAACGTAAGTATGTGAATTTGGTTGTTTAGGACCCCTTCTGTGTTGGTTTATTCTGTTGATTAATTCTTCATATTTGTGGAAGAGATGTTTTTGACGACATAGAATATTTGATCGATTGTCGGCATTCGAATTGAACTTGCTTTTCGTTGCACGCCCTCTGTCATGTCTGTGCATATACGAAAACGAGCGAGCTAAGCATTACTTTCCATTCGGGGTTGAACTTCTTTAAAATAGGCCTCGAAATCCGTAGGCATATTATTTGTTCAAAACCTCACATAGGCCTACATGCATTGAAGGAAATGAAACGGAGAAGACCCTGTGGGGCCTTGCGTTTGTAGGCTTCTTAGGCCTACGACTTGCCAAAACGGTTATGATGTAGTGGTAGACACGGTCATGACGGTACAGTTAATTTGGCATGCTCTTTTGCCTGTATTGTAAATGGTTGATTCATGGGCATTCCCCTGGCAGAGTTCATGTTGAGACTTGTTCTTCTGTAATATATAAGACTGTCTTAACATCTTCTGTGCGGTGAACTTTTGAATATGAAGTTCATTAAGTCGGACCCTTTATAGCCTTTAACATATAGTCTTTATTTCTTGTTTCATTTGTCTTGTGTCATCTTGCTTATTCTAAAACTTTTTGTAGGCAAATACCATGAAAGCTATCAAACTGGTTACATGGTGATGATGATGTACATACATTTAGACCTTTAAATTGCTGTAGGTTGTCATTTGATGTGAAGATGGAGGATGCTTTAGGTTTATGCTTATAATGTTCATTAAAAAAGGGGGATATTGGTATCTGCTTATAGCAAGGTTAGGTGTTGTATTGTACCAGCATTTACCGGGGGTACCCTTTTTAATTAGGAGGCCGACACTTACCATTTACTGGAAGGCGCAGTGATGTGTTATTCCTGCATGCTTTCTCCAAGTGATACCCAAACCATCAATTCCAAAGCAGTACAAAAGAAGGTCTTTCGTCTCCATGTTATAATAGCCTGATTGTACATGTATGTTCGCTCTGAGTAGCCACATCTATGCTTGATGTTAGTTGGACCAACCCAGACTATACTTTATGTTAAGTAATTCAATCAAGAAAGAAGCCACCAACATCATTCATACTTCACCCACAGGACAGAATGGATGCTGAAGTCCTGTATAAATAAGGGGCATTGGCACATCAGTTTCCCAGTGGGTCTGATTGTTTGTGCTATATCATGTACATGTATGTATTCCTTTTGAGGTAGGGTTAGGGTGGTGAGAATGAGTTGATGCTACCATTAATGTCCTTGCTATTGTAAACTATGGTATTGTTTTCTGCTGAGAAATACAAACATGGTGTTTCAGTTTGGTATTTCCATGCCATTGTCAGAGCGACCAAGGCTTATTTCTCTTGCATAAAATTGTTAAACTCTGGCAGCTGGTTAAGGTTTGTGACTCCAGAACATAGTGTCAGGTGTCTGAATCCAGCAGCTGGGTCACATGTTGTGACATTGGGCAAGTTACTTTACCCTCTCTACCTCACTTTACTTCCCCTGTCCACCCAGGAGTACGAACTGGTATCTGTGAAGGGAGAAATGGTTGTGTTTAATCAAGGAACTGAATTATTTTAGAAATATTTATGGGCTTTGTGAGCAGGGGTAATAATGATGTAGATCCTGGAGCACCAGTAATAGTGGATATGAAGGCCACACCAAAGTATGCACATAGAGTGAAATGTGAAGTGAATGCATTCCAGGTTGTATGTATTTGTACTTTGTCTGCACCTGATGTGGCCTTTCCTTGCTTCAACCACAAATTGGTCTGTGTACACCTGTTCAGGTAGCTCTTGCTTTCACTGTCAAGGAGTTTGTAGGAAAAACCAGCCAGAAAAGTCTAGAATATTGGGTTCAAGTTGGGCCTGAGTTTAAGAATACATGTACCTGCCTACCCAGGAGCAGATTGATGAAACTTTGGAAGGTTTACTTGTAGTTATGCTTCGCAGTTGAAGTGGAACAAAGAATGACTTCAAGATCGTTGGCCTGCAGTAGTTATGACAAAGCAATACATGTATGTACTTGTGCATTTCTTAAGTAAAATACATGTAAATTTTGTGATTTCTACTCATCTTTACTTTGGATCTATTAATTTATTGATTTTATCTAGTTTGATTTAAAAAGACTCTAACAGGCAAGTTTGACAATTGATAATGAATGGATTGCATTGATATAGTATAAAATGATACTAATTACTCATTGGAAAAGTAGTTTAGGAAATTATAGGATTGAAATAAGATAAAAGTGTGGAATAATTGAACCAAGATAAGGAAATGACCAGTGCAAGTAATTTGTAGGATGATCAGCTTTTGGTACATCATGTATGCAGAGCTGCTTGTGCGACAGTCGCCCCTGATACTTGTAGTGCCCCCCCCCAGTTACAGTTGTGTAGGGGGGGTAGAAATTAATGGCGACGATGGGTCATTAGATCTGCGCATTTGTGTATCCAACAGGGTTTTATATTCAGTAGAAACCACAAGACTGACTTCCAACGTATTTTATGGCTAACATTTGAATTCCCATGTATGGGCGTGCTGTAATATCCAGAGTAATTCTAGAAAATGTAAGGAAATTAAAATAACAGCATTAACCCAAACCCCCTAGGCTCCTGCACTAGAAAGCATACTGAACCTCACAAAATCCAACAGGTTCATGTACTTGTCTATGTACTTGTACATGCAGGTTACTGTACCAAGCCTGATAAACTCCAACAGAATGAGCCTGTTGGAGTTTGAGTGATATGATGTGGATGGGTCTATGCAGTATAGGATGACTTGCACTGAACAGTACCAAACCTGACAAAATCAAGCATAGTCCAACAATTGGTAGAGCAAGCCAGACACTGCACACAGTGACCCGTGTATGTCCCAACTCACGCAGAATCCAACACCATCTCCCTGGGCCTTTCATCCCAAGTCTCACAAAATTCAACAAGTTCCTTAGGTATGGTACCAAACCTGCCCAAACCTCACAAAACCTGCTGTTGGAGTATGGCAGGTTTTGGGCAGTTTTCAAATTTACAGGTGCACTCTCTTTCTCCATAGCTGTTGGGAACATGCATATCGTACATGTACATTGTAACTGTATCATAGTTATTGTTTAACTAAGAACCTAGGGACTCGAGAGACCCCTCAACTCAGTCAAAATTCCTAACAGTGAAAATTTCCCCCAAACGCGGTTCTGGCCAGGATGTGCACATTGGTGGTTGAAAGTGTGCTGATTTCCATTAAAACCCAAGCTTCTTCCTGTTAGGCCAAGACTGGCTGCCGTGCTAAACTTAATTAAAATGTGTGCGCCAGTAGCATGGCAATAGCACAGCAGTTGCGCTAAATACTGAACTTAAATTGAGCAGTGTTGTACCACTGCCATTTGGAACAACAATGGCGTGGCACATACCTAAAGGGTTTGCCATGCCAAATTCAATTTGCCAAGCCGAATTGCATTAAACACATGCTATTGCCATGCCGAACTTAAAAATATTGAATTATTTGAGTTCGGCACAGCAGTTGCATGGCCTGTAGTATTGGCCTTAGTTTGTCCCTTCTTCCACCTTGCAGATCATACCTTCAAGTTCAAAGAGGATTGACTTTTACCCCTGACTCGTGTATTTCTTTTTTTGCTTCAGTTGATACTTGGACCCTCTAACACAAGGTGGCCATGCCAGACTTCCAAGTTTCTTCACACGTTACAAGTTGTGGGCCGAGTGGCCCAAGCCTCCCCCTAGAAATTGAACACCATGTCCCAGCAAGGTTCAAGCAGTGAGAAGCAGAGCTCAGCAGCAAGAAACACGGCTTACCATGCAGGATTCCCTAGACAAGGTGCATTACGTGCCCAGCCTTGATTAAAACCTAGTTCCTGATAAGTTGATCCTATTTACTCTGTTAAGTGAAGACACCTTGTGCGTGCATGAGTTCGCTTGTAGTTGGTGTGGTGTAAACTATGACAAATTTCAATCGGACAGGGCCCTAAGCATCAGGAACTGCATGTGGGCCTAGGCACATTGAGGCCAACCTTTTGAAAAGTCCTCCCAAACTAAAGCCTTTCTTTGAGTCAATCAGTGTTTAGCTCAAGTTCGACTGGACCAAAATGACTGAGAATGTTCCTGCTCCCTGTGGATGTGATGTCAATCTATCGCAGGTTGCTCCCTGGCTAAATCCAGGGGCTCATTGAAACTGTACCCACACTGGACTTGGTTTTTTGAAGGGTTCGCCAAGACAGTTGTATAATGACAAGTGGTTACAGATGTGACCACTGTCTGCACTTAGACTTTCAACCTGGGAACATTTTGCCGAAACCATGGGAAAGGTACATGTACATGTAAACAAGCTGTCAGCATGACTCATGACAGCGCTTTGCAAGACCTACATAAATGTACTACACAATGCTGACAACCTTTGTTATCATCTTAGAAATTGCACTGGTAGCTCCAATCAAACCTCTGGCTATCAAATAATATCTGCCATTATTGCAACTGATGGAGGGAAAGCGCACTGGAAACTTGCCACATATGCACCACACTGTGGTGAAACACACAAAGTACACACGTTGGTGCCCCTGTGCAGTGTGACTTCACTCTCAGGCCAAATGTACACTCTCCAGGGCCACTTTTATGATTCGCACTGTCCACACTGGACTTGTCATCTCAGGGAAAAGGTATTTGGTCAGTTTCCTTGACAGCAGTTGGCCAGTAGAAGTAACCTCTGGACTTGGGACAAGTTACTGAAAGGAAAACATCCCAGGCTAGAAACAGTATCCATCATCTTGGTAAGCTGTACCAAAACAGTCCAGTGTGGCCAGGGCTTTACACTCCTAGTCAGAGAGAGGCAAGTAGGGATTTAGTTGTGTGCTCAAGGCCACAACGTCTGGCCATCAGCTGGATTCCAACCCCTAATCCTCTAATGAGTCACGATGAACCCTAATCTGTGTGCCACCCGGTCATCCCAGCCCCTCACTTTTCTGCCCTAGAAAGGTTCATGTACTTGCATTCTGTTCCGATTGCATTTGCAGCATGCAATCATCCCATATTGCACGGCCTGCAGTGGTGTACACTGTAGGAAACATCTAAAGATTTCACCTAATTTTTTTATTACAGATACTTCAGTCTAGACCTGTCAAATACCTTCAAGGTTTAAAACCAATGAAATCTATCTCAAGTATATAAATGTTACACCATCTTGAGATCATCAGTGATGCAGCCAGTCGATACTGTAAACATGACTCCTGTTTGAACAATGTAGATTTTGAAACAGATTGAACATGAGCCAGAAATTGATAAGTGGCGTTAGATTGTAAGAAACTGAGAAAGTGCTTTAAGCAACTAGTGAAAGTGGAGCTTCCAGATCTGCCTTTATTGAAATCAGGTTGTCCTCGTGGTACATTGTAAAACTTCATGCTTGTACATGCATTTGCATTGTAAAAATAAGGTGTCCAAATTGGCCGACAGGATGACCAGAAGAACTGGACAACCCCTTTGGCCCAAACCTTACACAGAGAAATTGACATAGACACCGTGTGTTTTTTTAAAACAGGTCTGCCGTTACAATACCGAGCAACTGACACAGTTCATCACGCTACCTCAGAAACACCTCATCATCCTTCACGACCACCAAACTTTGCCCAGCCATGGAGAGTCGAGCACCCATTGAGCCACCACACCGTCTCAGAGAGAGTGTACTCAGCTTCTCCTGAAGCGACAAGGATCTCTTCAATGGGCAACAAGAATGATCCCAACAAGAGTCCGACATCTCTTGGCAGCACTGGCGCTTTGAGCAGCAAAGGTGAATTATTGGGGACAACAGACAGGCAGGATAGAAACCAGCTGAAGTTGGTACGAGCTGGAAGTCAGGAGACCAGAGATGGCAGCACGCCTACCAGCCACCCTACACAGCCACATAGCAGTGACTGGCTGAAGCATTCCCTGAGTCAAACACTGACTCGCCCCTCCTTGACAGATTCACAAGTTGTGCCATTAGTTACCCCTGCTGCTCTGGCAGACATGGGACATCTGTACAAGCTGCCCACTGCGTCCTCACCAAGCCGACCTCAGATTTACCCATCTGGGATGTTTGCTCCATTATACACGTCAGCGTCAGCTACACCTCCTCAGTTTCCTGCCTACACCAGCCCCTCTGCAGTTCAAGTGTCAACGGTACCAACTTTCAGCCCATACTTACATGTAAGTGGGTACCCCCTTGGCTACCCTGTGGTAGCTGCCCAAGGTACAGTCGAGCCAAGCCCATATCCAACAGTGGAATCCTATTCAGCTATGTTAGCCAGCATGGGTAGTCAAGTACAGCAAGCACAAGGCTCCCGACTACCTGTGACGACTTACCTGCCTCCTGGGGTGATACCTTTACCATATGGTACCCAGATCACCCCTGGTATACCTGGACTTAGTCTATTGCCAAAAGGGGCTGTTCAAGAGTCTGTCCCTGCTGTTGCATATATCAACCAACAGCTTGCAGGTCCAGGTATTCTTCAGAGTGGTCCTCATGTCTTAACAGGTTTAGTTCCTGTGAGCAGTAGCATGATCAGCTTTCCTCCAAGAACAGAGGATGAAGCAAACAGACATGATCAATCCCAAGAGAAAGGAGGTGAGCAAGAGCAGATGGCCACCCCAGTAATCGAAGGGGCAGGAGAAGAAAGAGTCATGCAAAGACACTCAGAAGCTTTGCCAAGGCGGACATTTGCAGCCAAGCCACATGTGATGTTTGATAAACCAGAAGTCCCTCACACTGCACAGTTACAGAAAATAGAGCCTGCAGTACAACTGACACCAGCTGATCGGCAGTCTGAACAAGACAGAACGCCTTATGCAGTGACTGGCACACGCCATGAATCAGTCATAACTGCTGTGTCTCTAAGCAGTGATAAATCCAGACCATCATCCCAAGAGGAGCATCCCGTCTATACAGTAGGGGAGCACTCCCATTGGGGTGCCAGCATCGAACGGACAGGTGCATTCCCCATCTCTGTTCCACCAGCAGTGCAGCATTCACCTCAGGTCAGGTTCCAACTAAGCCCCTCACCACAAGCAAGGCCCTCGCCAACTATCATACACACCCCTTCTGCAGAAACAGATGGCGTGCCCCCACCAGTGATGCCCCCATCAACACAAAATCAAATGACTTATGTAATACCAGCAACCGAGAGGGTTCAACAGAACCAGTCCCATCACCATCCCCAAGGAGCAATGGGACATTCTTCACCGGTAGAGCCCAACCACTCCCAGGTGCAGCATCTACTAGGCCTTCCTCAGATACCAGCCTCGCCATTCAGTAACATACCCTCTTACTTCACGCGGGGATCTGTCATCCAGCTCGCAAGCGGGGAGCTGAAACGTGTGGAGGACATCCGAACAGAGGACTTTGTACACAGCGCTGACATGTGCGAGGGACTAAAGATCGATTCTAGCACAGTGGTGCGTATCAACGAACTTCCAGACAATGGCGTGGCACTCATTAGTTTTCTGGTTGGAGAACACAAGGCCCAGGTGATCATTTTTTTTTCTTGGTTTCAAAAGTTATTTTTGCCAACCTTCTTGTCTTAAGGGTCTTATTATGCAGCTTTTCATTTTTCCAGTCCAGATGAATTTATTGCTTATTGTTACAGTTTTCACTAGAAAGACTAATTTCATGTACGTGGTTTGCATATGAATTGTTGTCAATTAATCCTCTTATCCTGAGGTCACTCTTTGGGTCACTTGGTAAACACCTCAAAGAAGCACAGCTGTGTTGTGTTGTGCACTGCACCAACAATCCCTTACAGGAATATCAGATT